>JAOXYD010216251.1:0-19577 GCA_028565735.1 Pinacopodium congolense
TCACAATAAATCTGTCATTAAATAAAATATAACACAAATTAAATATTTAAACAATAAAATAAGATTGAAATGAAAGCGTTTATCCTCTAAGCACCTAGAAGACAAATGATTTTGAGGTATTTAATGTTATATTTACAAGGTTTATGCTGTTACTTGTTCCAATGATTTTTAGCTATTTTTTTCATTATTTATTGGCTTAAGTTAATAAAGATTAATGCTCTGTTTTCATGGAAGAGAGTTCTTTCTATTCTTCACATTTCTGTGCTTGATGTGATAAAAACTTGACTTCAAATGCTACTTGTAATCAAACTTGCAGAGCTTGAATATGTAAACTCAAGCCATCATCAATCCTCAGAAACCCGTTTTCAATATCTAACCAAATTAGGGATTAATCTTCATTCATTAAAACTATTAATAATTGATAATTGTTCAATAATATGCATTATTTTATATAATGTCGTAGGCACTAGTTCAAATAAGGCTACTTGTTCTGACCTTAGAATTAGGATTGAATGTTTTTGTTATGCTAAATGTTAAAAGTTTATACCAGACATGAGGTATAAAGATGGGAAGATGGTATTGTTTTGATGCTGAGGCAGATGAGATAAAATTGCAGACTTCAGACTCAATGTTCAAAGGTTAGGTATGTGCAACCATGAGAATGCATATATAAATTCCCATATGAATTATTCTAATGCTGTTCAAGACAACTTGAGAATGATACTGATATAACAAAGTTAATGACAACAGAAAGAAGAAAACTTAAGATAATTAAGCTATATTTGGATGGAGAGAAATATTCTAAACTATGCACTCTTCATGACCTACAATAGATATACATAGAGGTAATTGAAGATGATGATGACTTAATGTGCACTAAACTAGCTGTTGCTACTAGCAAACTACTAAAGCACTCGTTGAAACACCCATTGAAGCATCCATTAAGCAAATGTAGAGGATAGCATACACACATTTCAAGATTCATAAACCTAAACAATAAGGAAAATCATGTAAATAATAAAGTTTTCAACAAGCTTCAATGAGTTTGGATATTGAAAAAAATAAATTGTAAACAAAATATTTGATTGCGATATAGAAGAAGAATTACCTATTTTATATAAAATATTTGATTGCAATATAGAAGAAGAATTACCTAATATGACAAGGTTTTGCATGGGTACAAAAAAATATTGATTTAAAGGATAATGAAATTGAAATTGATGATGGAGACATTGGTAACCTTAATGGAAGCTCACATGATGAGAGGAAGAAGGTAAAATATCCTTATTTTAGTACTTTAAGTAATATAAATGCCAAAATTGCTATGAAATAATGAACGATTTTTATTTTGTCACTACTTGTAGCAAAGTTTTGAAGAACCTAAGTATCCAAATGGATTTTACTATGAGTATATTAGAAATGATAGGTCTATAGCTACTATCAAGTGCCAAATAAAAAAGGGTAAAGGATACAAGCAAGCCTTATACATAATAGACATACATTTTAGATAAAGATATTCTAAGACACTCATGCTGATGATAGAACATTTGATAAATGGAAGATTGATTGCTAGTGGATTACTAATAAGCATGTGGTCCACTTCAAAGATACTCTTATAACGTCTAAGAGGCACTCAAAGCCAAAAAGTCTTATTTTAGTTCAAATGATCAATATGTAGAATCAAAACAAGTGATTGTTGAAATTCGTACAGGAGCATACACTTTGAATTTGAAAGAGAGGGTGCGAAGAATTGAGCTTTTAAAACTTTTCTAAACTAATTAAGCTAACTACCTAAACCAATTCAAACTATATGGATGAATAAACTAATATTCAACTTAGAATGAAATGCAAATGAATATGCCAATTCACTTACTAAATAAACAAAAAATAATTAACTCAACAACCAAACAATAAGGAGGTTAAGGATAGGAGAAAACACAAGAAATTTATCAAGGTTCGGCTAACCACTTGCCTACTTCCTCTCCCAACACTTTTGACGTTGGATTTTTGTCACTATATCAAAATTCAAATACAAGTCTTCTGCAAGGGTGAAGAGGAACCCTTACTAATCACAATCTTCTTTTTGAAAGGTGAAGAATAACCTTTAACAAGTTTTTTTGAGGTAAAGATGAGCTTTTATAAGATCAAATACATGATTGAATCAAAAACCCTTTTTTTAAGTAACAAAACACACATAAAGAGGTGTTTCACTTAAAGTTCAATAGAAAGGGGGCTCTAATGATTTTACAAATGATATAAATGATCAATGACACTCTTGAAAATTTAAGCAAACTTAATATGACAGATTTAAAGCACAAAAAATATGTATATACGATGAATGATAAAGTGAAAGTTGAAAAGCACCTAATCTAGACATATTTGAGAAACAAGATTATAAATGCTTCTAAATAAGAGCATAAGCCTTTAAAAATTCATTTGTATAATAAATAAAGTCCTTGAGGACTTAAACAAAAAGATTATATCAATTTAGAAGTAGCAAATTCAAATTAAAGCACTTAAATATAAGATTGAATGATAGAGCATGCAAAACTAGATAGTTATGATGTTTATAACTTTATGAGCTTGAATCTAACAATATCAAAACTTAATAATGCAAATATTTGATCGACGAAACTTTTGTACAGCAAAAAAACTTAGAACAATAGCTTTGAACACCCAAAAATAGATTAAAGTTGTCAAACCTGAGATTAAAATAAAAATAGAAATAACAGCGGCAATTTTGATATGCATGTAAATTTAAGCTTAAACTAACAAAATAAGCACATGCAAAACTTTGATCATTCAAGCTCTTAAATACTTAAAAAAAATAAGAGTAACAATTTTAATGTTGGGCTTTGGTTTTATATGAATTTTATCCTCAGTTAATTATTAACTATTTCAAACATAATATCTTAAAATAATTTCAAAACCAACAAATACGATAAGTATACCGATCAACAAGTAATAAAGTGAAGATTTTTTATGAATCCAGAATGTCAAACTCACAGGAAAAGTGTGACTACTAAGTCACTTGAATAATAATTATCTGGATAGTCTCAAGATTTCTAAATTTAAAGGTTAGAACAACTAAATTAACTTTAAAACACCTAAGTTAATCTAAAAGCTTCCAAACATTGCTATGAATTTCAAAGTAATTAAGGATTGCCAAATTGACTAATTAGATAAAGCTTAGGCTTTAAATGACCTAATTGAATTATGAAAAGGATTGAAATGCCTAATCTATGGCCTTTACTAAATTAAGACACTGCTATGATTAAGTCAATGCCCTATCTCTAATTATCCAAGATTGAAGTTTAGTCATTCATCAATTAATAGGGATTAGGCTTATATTTTAAGAAGTTCTAATCCTAATTCCATATTCAAGATTAGTACCCTCATGATTAATCAAAGTTTGGTCATTCATTGATCAAGATCATTTTTTACTAGATTTTCTAATGATTTTTACTGATTTTTACAATGATTAAAGCGATTGGTCCTCTATTTAATTATCTTTCATCTTAGTTTTAAGTGGCTAACTTAAAAAACGCTTTAAGAAATCAAATAAATAAAGATTATCATCCAATCATGTGTTTAGAACTCAATTATTCCATTTAAAAGCCTATCCTTAGCAAGAAAATATATTAAACATGCATATATATCTAACAAAATTCATATTCATGATAAGAGCACATGCTCTTGAACATATATGGACAAAGAGTAAGAAATAAGAGATTAAAGGATTTAGATTGTACCAAATGTTGTTTAGAAATGATACATAGCCTTCAATCACCTTAACAATCTCTTAGAAATATTTAAAATAACATGAAATTAAAAAGAACAAAATTCAAAAAGGATAGAAGAAAAACTTAACCTAAAAGAAGAAAGAAGAAAAGCTAGAACTAAATCTGAATTCTCTGCCTAAATCTAGTGTTAGAGTTTTTAAAATTGATCTCTGAAGCTTCTTTTATATGTCTAGAGCAAGTTGGCATAAGTTGGACCAAGTTACAGCTAATAGATATGGAGATCCAGCTAGAAAAAACTCGACAAGTAGTTAAACGATGCTTGACAGAGAGAAACGACGTCGTTTTACACATCGCGATTAAGTCCGTAGATTAAGCAAAATAGTGAGTCTTCATAATTAAATGGTGGTATAGTTAGGTTGCCATCTTACTCTTAATTTTTGAATTTTTAGTAGATTTTATCTATATTTATTACAATTCAAGCTTCAATATATAATGTATATTAATCCAAAGGATAATTAAACACTTAATCATCAAATTGGAGTAAATGTACATTAAATCAAAATCAAAACCATATGAAAATACAATAAAACTATAGCCTAATTAATCAATTATCAAGTTTAAAATGACCTATAAGTATAAGAAAACTTGTTCAACCTATCAAACCACATTATTGGAAAGATTTCCTTAGGTTTTCAAGCATAATGAACCTAAAAGATGTTATACAACCAATTAAACATATCAGGCCACAAACAATCTTAAATTACTTCATGTTTCATTAAATTCAACCTAATTATAACTTCAAATTCCATATGAAAAATGAATTGTAACAAAGCAAGATGAATTATCTTTCAAAAAACCAACTATAACTTGTTCACTTAAAACCAACTATAAGAAAAAAAAAAGTGAGCATTTGGAACTTGGTTGAAAAGTTACTCAATATTTTTACGCGAAGGTAAACATTTTGTCATGAACAATCCTCGATTACTCAACTGAGTCACATCATATTAATTGGCTACTAGCATTAACTTTAACCAATTGGTTTAAAGCCAGCGTAGTGAATAAAACTAGCTCACTTATTTAACACTTTATTTTATTTTATTTTCATTTTCGTTTATTTTGAAAAAATATTTTTCTTTTTTAATTAATTAAGATGATAAAGCTGTTTAAAAGAAAGCACATTTTGCTTTAAAAATAAGCATTTTGAATATGGAATTTCATAATTATCATAAGATATCATTATCCAAAATACGAAGCAATTTAAAGCCATTTAATCTTCAATATACCTAATCAACCATATAACATCTAAAAGGGGCATAATAAGTGAAAATAAAAGGGAAGATGTTTAATGAAATTCATCAAAATTGAAAAAAAATTTCTACAAATTATAGATTATTTTGAAAAAGATGATAAAATAACATGATTTAAGGTAAGAAAAGCATAAGTGTGATAACAACCTAATTAATCTGATCTTCCCCCACACTTAAATTAAACATTGGTCCCCAATATTCATAAAACAACAATGAAGTACAATAATGAGGAGAAAAGGAACAAAAAGCACCGGGATAATATGATATGGTCTCTTGAGCATCCCTTGGTTTAACTTTGAAACTTGCTCCATCGAATTGCATCAAAGACTTGATATAACACCTAAACAAACATGTAAAAAGCATCAAAGTACCAAAAGTAAGATAAAAGGCAGCCATGCTTCATTAACAAAAATGTGATCAAAGAAAAGCTAGGAGCATAAAAAAGAAAACAAAAGGAAAACACACCAAACAAAAGAAAAACACACCAAACAAAAGAAAACACAACTAAAACACATCAAATCCTACTTTTATGCCTTGGTTGCCTCCCATCATTCACTTCTTTAAGATCTTTTAGCTAAACCTTAAAGTTTGAGAATCTTATTTCCATCATTCTCTTTTAAATCATAATAGGCCAAATTTTTAAGTATCTCATAAATGTTTAATGGATTTTTAAAATTTTGATTTCGACCCTTAAAGGAATGCCTCCCATCATTCACTTCTTTAAGATCTTTTAGCCAAACCTTAAAGTTTGAGAATCTTATTTCCATCATTCTTCTTAACAACTTTTTCAGATTTAACCTCATTCTTCTTAACAACTTCATTAAAATTTTTGCATTCAAGAACCTTAAAAACATCTTCTTCCATCTTAAAATCATCTTTAATACCAATGAAGTCCACGTCATTATTAGTCAATTAATCATTGAACAAACCTAAAAAAAATGCTTTCATCACTTTCCAAAATTTTGTCTAACCTTTCAACTTCATCATTCCCTTTGCATTCCATAAAATTCACAACATAAGATTCAACATTAATGGGAAAATCATCATCATCACTATCCATAACACAAACTTCTAATTCAATTTGGGAATGCATCACTTGCATGGAATTCAATTGAAATTCTTTATTTGATTAACTCAATTAAAGCTTCTTTCCAATTAGGATACAAGGGTTCCAACTCACCTACTATGGATTGATTTCTAGATAGATGCTCTTCTAGTTGGGATAAATTAGCAAATGACACATGAAATTTTTTAAATAACTGTAAACGTCTCCTAAATGAAGCATCTAATGCCTGCGAAAATGAAATCCTAAGTTGGTAAGGTTGAACATTTGGATCAGTAAATAACCTAGGTGGATGGGTTTCACTTTCTCTTTCTTCTTTTTCTTCTATCTCTTGACTATTTTCCATCACTTCATTTTCACTATATTCTACATCAACATCCTCCAATTCATGGTTATTTTGACCAGTGATGGCTATAAGATTCTCTCTAGAAGTAGGTTTAGGTATGGAAGGTAAAGGTTAGGGTAAACTCTCATTTAAGATTTGTGCAATCTGACCTATTTGAGTCTCTAAATTATTAATGAAATTTTCCTGAATTTGCATCCTAGACTTATCGTTTTGAATATATTTCATCACTATATCTTTAAAGGTAGACTTTTCTGGTAGAGATGGGTTAAGATGGGAGTTTTTTTTAGGGTTGGCATCTTGGTATTGGTAGCTTGGATGATTGTTGCATGAAAAAGTGGGGTAGCTCTCCCTAAGATGAGTGTTATAGTCAATTCCATCCCTATTAAAGGGATAAGGCTCTTGAATAAGATCAAGGACATAAAAATGGCTTACTTGACAATCTATGGAAGTATGAAAGGAACTATCACAATAATCACATACTACTAGACCTTTGAACACTTTACTACTAATTTGATCTTGTAAGCCTTCCAATTGCTTACTAAGGTCTACCGTTTAATCTTGTAAAGCTAACCTCATTAAGTACATGGGCTCTAAATGGCTTCCTATGATAAGTCTTATAATTACATTAAAGCTATTGATTGCCATATCATTGATTAATCTATAAACTGCACTTAGGGTTTTACTCATTAAGGTTCCTCCAATAGCAGCATCTATAAAACTACGAGTAAATGGTGTGAGTCCTAAGTAAAAAATATATACTTACTCACAAATACTAAAATTATGCATAAGGTACTCAACAAGTAACTCTCTAAAGCATTCCCAAGACTTATGTAAACTCTCACTCTCATATTATGTAAATGAGGAAATTGAAATTTTCAATGTAGCTATCTTGGCTGGGGGAAGCAATTTTGCTAAGAAACGATTAATAAGATCATCCCAAGTTGTGATAGAATTCGGTTGGAAAATGTTTAGCCATGTGCGAGCTCTATCTTTAAGATAAAATGAAAAATGCTTAAGCTTAAAAGCATCAACTAAAATGTCATGATTTCTATAGAAAATGCAAATATCACTGAAATTTTTTAAATGATCAATTGGATTTTCTAAGGATGAACCACTAAATTACGAAGACCTAATCATAAAAATAATATCATGTGTAACTTTAAAATCATCAGAATTGATCCTAGGCCTAACAATGCTAGACTTAGGTCCACTACTAGTTCGCATAGTCAATTCCAACATGGTTGGCTCTTTATAAAATGAACATTTAAGTACTCATGATGTTCTATTTTAGAATTGAACTTGATCCTAACTAAAGATGAATATAAGGTATACATACGCTTGGAATCAATTAAATTACAACAAGAAGAAAACTAATTAACAAACAAGAAAAGCAAAGCAAAGCAAACAACAAAGAAAGAAAAAACAAAGCAAAAGCAAGCACTCTTTAAACAATATAAACAATATTTACACTTTAAAGTAATTGATAACAATATATTCCTAATATCACTATACTTTCCTCAGAAATAATGACAAAAACTTATTAGGCATTGGTTTGATATGAAGTTTATCCTCAATTAATTATTAACTATTTCAAACACAATTTCTTCAAAAGATTTCAAAACCAACAAATATAGCAAGTATCCCGGTCAATAAGTAATAAAGTAGAGTATTTTTAAGATTCTAAAATGTCGAACTCACAAGAAAAGTGAAACTACTAGATCACTCAGATCACAATTATCTAAAGGGTTTAAAGGTTAGAAAAACTAAATTAACTTTAAAACACCTAATTTAATCTAAAAGCTTCCAAACATTGCTATGGATTCTAAATTGATTAAGGATTGCTAAGTTGACTAACTAGTTAAGGCTTAAGTTAAAAAATGACCTAATTAATTTATGGAAATGATTGGAATGTATAATATAAGTCCTTCACTAAATCAAGATACCACTATGGTTAATTCAATGCCTTATCTCTAATTATCCTAAATTGAAGTTTGGTCAATCATTAATTAATAGGGATTATGCTTAAATTTTAAGATGTTTTTTTAAGAAGTTCTCATACTAATTCCATATTCAAGATTAGTACCCTCATGATTAATCAAAGTTTGATCATTCATTGATTGAAAACATGTCGATTACTGATTTTTAAAATGATTAAAGTGATTGTTCCTATACTTAATCATTTTTCATCTTATTCTTAATGGCCAACTTAAAACGAGTTTTAAACACTCAAATAAATAAAGATTATCATCCAATTATATGTTTAGAACTCAATTAATCCATTAAAAAAAATTTCTTAGCAAGAAAATAGAATAAACATGCATATATATATATATAAAAGAAAATTCATAGCCATCATAAGAACACATGTTCTTGAACATATATAAACAAAGAGTGAGAAACAAGAGATTAAAGGGTTTAGATTGCACCAAATGTTGTTCCAAAATGATACACAGTCTTTAATCACCTTAATAACCTCCTAGAAATCCTTATAATAACCTAAAATTTCAAAGAACAAAGCTGAAAAAAATAGACCTAAAAGAAGAAAGAAGAAAAGTTAGAACTAAATATGAATTCTCTACCTAAATCTAGTTTTAGAGTTTCGAAATTTGATCTCTAAGGCTTATTTTATATATCTAGAGTAAGTTAGCACAAGTTAGAACAAGTTATAGAAAATGAAGATGGAGATCCAGCTGAAAAAAGCTTGGCAGGCAATTAAACAAGGCTTGATAGAGAGTTAAACAGCACCGTTTTACCCCCTGTGTTTAAATTCCTAGATTAAGGAAAATGATGGTTCTTCATAGTTAAATTATGGTAAAATTGGGTCACTGTTTTACTTATGATTTTCAAAATTTTGGCAAATTTTCTCCAGATTTCTCACATTTCAAGCTTTAATTTGAAATGAACATCAATTTAAAGGATAATTAAATACTATAGCATAAAATTGGAGCAAATGTACCTTAAATCATGATCAAAATCATGTGAAAATGTAATAAAATCATAGGCTAACATTTAACCACTCAAAAATAGATTAGAATGATGAAAAACAAGATTGAAGCAAAAATCACAAAAACAGTGGCGACTTTGAAGTGATTGTGATTTTGAGCTTGTGAGTTTGATTTGAGTGCATAAAGATTTGATAAAAATGTTTAGAACTGAAATATATAGTGTTGGTAAGGTGTTCTTGCCATTGACGAAAATTTAGAGTCATGATATCTATTAAAAAATGGTTGAAAAAAGTGTTAAGAAATTAGCCATTGGAACTGTTTGAAGATCAGTCAACTTACAATTGGTCAATCAGTTACTTTGGTCAACTGATTGATGGATCTATAAAACACACATTGAATTTTGTAGATCACATCCAACTTGTCTTAAAACCATTCAAACCATTTTCTTTCATTTCAAATTAATTCATATAATTTCTAAATCAATTAAAGAGTGACAATGAACATCAAATGATTATTTTAAAACCAAAAACACAAAATCACTTGATTTATAAACTAAACAATGCAATATGTTAAACTATGAAATCAATCCAAACTAATAACATTATAAACCATTCTAAAGATGTTCTTTTTTCTTTAAAGCCAATGCACACAAGTCACAGAACTCATTTAAAGAAAGTTTTAAGTTCTGTTTTGATTTGAAAACCATGAACACAAGTTTTGATCCTTTAAGTAAAAAATATGCAACTTTGCATATGGAAAATGCATGAAGCATACTAAGAGCCCTTTAATGAATTGAAACTTCAAATGAAACTTACATACAAGTTTTAAAATACCAAAACAATGTCTTGAAGCTACCATATCCCTTACTCTTTCATCATCTTAAATATTTGGCCTTTATGCTTTCAGCTTTCCATATTGAATCAATTATCTAATAAACCTATATTTGAAATTTATATCAAAAACTCAAATCATTAGTAACATTCATATTTTTCTATCATAAAAATCAAGATTGGAACTCTTTTGGTTCAATAACTCCTAACTACTATATTTATATGTGAAAGGGGTTACTTTACAGGACCCTCAATAAAAGATTTCATATAAAGTTAAGATGCTTTCCTTGCTTTTACTAATTAGATATGAACGAGTATAATATAAGAAGTTTAGAGGATACTTCTTCACTTGTAGTAGAATGAAACAAAAGAAGCTCACTTTATATTAGATCTTTTAAAGCTATATTTGATTCATTTTATGTTTTTTTAGAACAAGTGAAATATAGGTTTGCCAATGCTTGTAAGCTTATTGTATGCACTAATAAGCATTGTTTGAAAATAGGATATGGTGATAAATTTTGACTACTATAGAAAGGGACCAAATTATAACATGTATCCTTTAATTTTCATTATTTTTTTAGTTAAAAATATATAGAGTATGAAATGGTTTCTTAGGATTCTATTCAATGATATTGGCAATAATCACTTATTGGTGTTCATTAGTGATAAACAAAAGGTAAAACATTAAACTAACATTTTTTTATTTAAATATCACCTAATTTAATACTAAATTTTTCTTGTTCAAATGATGTACGTGTTGAATAAGGGGAGCTTTTAATCTATATTTTGATGATGACAAAACAAGTTTATTACTAATGGTTTACTTTGTTGGTATAATTAAAATTATAGGAACTTGTATGATGTGTAAGAACACATATTGGAGCCTAAGGAATTGATGTGAAGAGTAAACCAAAGGAATTTAAATGAAGAGGAACTTGAGAATAGACCAAGAAGAAGATTGACTAGGTTTATGATTGTAATTTTTATGGTAAATCTTTCCCTTGTCATCTCAAAGTTTTTAGGGGCTCAAAATTTTTCATTATTATTTTCTTTTAGGAAATTATACATATAGTGTTTCATAATCAAAAGGTAATTTGGTGAAGTTTTTTTAAAATTCTCTTAATGCATTAAACGTTTATGTACGTTTTAAGACATTTGATAAAGTTTACAAATTGTTTGAAAAGGTTTTGGTTAAGTTTGAAAATATTAGAATAAGTTTAGAAGCTTTGAAAATTTTGATAACGTACCTAAACTTTCCATTAGTCAAGGTTACTTTGTTTTTTTATATATTTCAATTAAAGAGTTTGGTGTTTAAAATTAAATTGAGTAATTTTTGATTTGGTTAAATTATTTTTAAGTAAAAGGAATTGGTTTGAGAGTTTGAAAATGTTTTGGAAAGGTTGGAAAGTTGCTATAGAATCTGAAAAGCTTTTTTACAAATACGTTTATCAACCAATGTTAGAGACTGATTGACCAGTACTGAGGGTTTTCCATAGATTGGTTGACCAGTCTAGAAGAGTTATTGACCAGTGGTCTTTGAAGCTTTTTTATGTGATTTTTCTAATAGCTAAACAATGCCATAAATAGTAGGATGAATGGCACCATATTGGTTTGACTAGCTGATTAGTGAGGGCTAGTGGTCAACTAGTGTTTATTAGAATTGCACATTGGTTAACCAGTTTGGTCTAGTGATTGACCAATGAGTCCTAGTAGTGTATAATAGCAAATAGTTTCTTTTATTGTTTTATAAGTTAAAGTAACTGCTAAATTGACTTATTAACTTACTTTTTAGTATAAGTACATATTGTTTAGAATGTAGAAGAAGATTGTTGGAGTTCTTATAAATCAAATGAGTCTTACAAAAGATTGAATGAGTTTTTAGGATGAATTAAATGAGTTCTTGTGAGTTGTTTTTGAAAGGTTAAAGTATTGTTTACTTTCATTATTTCTTATTGAATGTTGTGATTATCAAATGAGATGATTAAGTTGGCAATTTTTTATATTAGGGCTTTATATTGATTTAATTTTGTGGGTTTTTCTTCACCCTTTCAAAGAAAAAATTTGTAGTTATAAGGCTTTTATGAAGAAAAATAAAGAGGAGAAAGTCACAGTCATGATTCAGGTTGTGAAACTCACTAGAAAGCTTTGGAACCAAAATCATAGTCTTCCTCAAATTCATGATGCAAACTGTGAAACTTATTGGACAAAATTGCAGCCTGTAATAATAGTTATCAATAGTATAATTGTTCTCACTATTCACTAGCATTTATATCTGATTCTTGGATATCGAAAATGGTGGTTTTTATATTAAATTGTTAATGCTTGATACTAAGGGGTGTTTATGTCTATAAAAGTGTGTTTTAACGTGGATTGCAAGAGCACCTGGGTCTTTATACCTAAAATGAATTAAAACCTAGGGGGAGATGTATTTAAGTAAGGGGATAGACTTGGAGGTGCTCTCTTAGAAGAAGTTTAGATTGCTTTTGATAATTTATCATGGGTTTTGATTTTTGTTTCTTCTTATCATTGTATTTGATATAAGATTCATAAAAGTTGTGCTTTCAGAGAGAGATACATGCTATTTTCACTTTACATCATTGTTTGTTTCTTATTCCTTTTGTTAGTTTGTCATTTTATTGCATTGGAATTGATTTTGAAACCCTTTTTCAATTCTTTGAACTTAGTTAATTCAATCATTTCACCTTTCAAGTTCATTGTCTTTATTTTCATCATCAATTATGAATCTCTTGGTATTATTTACCATTTTATTAATTTTAATATGTTAAGCTAATTTCTCTTGAGTTAAAGGATATATAAGGGATAGGGGGTTTACAATTGTAAGAAGAGAGTTTAATTTGTTTTGTGTTCTATACTAAAATTGAGTTAAAACTCCAATTGAATGTCAAGAATTAGTAATTATATAACAGGACTAATCACCCTACTTGTAATTTTTAGTGTGAATATTAGGTGTTGACTTGTAATCCGTAATTTTCACTAGTTAATGTTAAGAGTAATAATAGATTGATTGAATTTGTAATTCAAACTTAAGTAGTTAATATAAAGTTTTATTCGTTGAGTTATATGACCAGAACTTTTTTTTTATCATGACTTGACCAATTGTATGGTACTTATTACTACTAAACAATTAAATTTAGAGAGCCTTTTCTAAATTATTATTTTGATTAAGGATATTTTTAGAACTTTTTAAATTTACCTGTAATTTAGAAAATTTTAAGATACAAGAGCTTAATCTTGTCTAAGGTTAATATTTTAGTTAAAACATAATTTAGATGTCTTCGATGATCAGTTGTCCTTTCTTAAGCCCGTAAATATCTTCTAACTTATTCCTTATCATAGTTATCTAACTCTTAAGATCTTATGTTCTAGGTTGTGTTTTAATTTATACAGATCTAGTTAAAGTAGGAATTTTATTCAACATTAGAAATAGTAAAATAACTAGATTAAATCTCTTTGTGATTGATTCTAACTCATTCTACTACAATTATGGGAGGTTAAAGTTAGGTTAATTTTAGCTGCCTACGACAGCTTAACCAAAATTTGCCATTGTTGCTAGGGAACTAGCATTAGTATTTTACATTTCTTTTAAAGACTACGAACATTTGCTACAAGAACTAGAGGATTTTTCATTCCTCCTTTTAATCTATTCTCTTTTTTTTTATGGCAAGTTGTACACATTTTCAACAACTGGAGCGAGTTAGACACATTCCTCTACCTAGAAGTGAAAGCTTGTCATCATTAGAAAAGGAGATTGAAGAGAATTTAGAGTAATCTACTAATAAAATTTTAGAAGCAATAGCTTAACTTCAACACATTTTGAAGCCATTTTCTACCCCCACTTTTGATCCTGATTTACTTTATATTAGTTATCTTGATGATGAGCCCACATTTGAAATCAAACCTGAATTGATTCGTGCATTGCCTACTTTTACAATTTTTCATCATAACAGCTCTTTAGGTTCGGGCTGCATCACTGATCCAAATAAGTTTTAAAGGAGTTTCTTATAGCATGCTTAAGGATGAAGCTTACTAATGTCACAGTAGATCAATTGAAATTAAAGGCTTTTCCTTTTAACTTAGCTGATGTTGTAAAGAATGGTTGTATGATTTACATGCAGGGTCTATTACCATATGAGATCATATGCAAGAAGTGTTTCTTGAGAAGTATGTCCTGACATAATGAGCAAAAATTTTAAGTGTTAGATAAGAAACATGAGAATTACTATATGAATACTATGAATGATTTAAGGAGCTTGTAATAGTTATCCTAATTATTATATTAGTAACTTCTAATACAATAATTTTATAGAGTGATTTATATCGAATTTCATGCCATATTGAATAAAATTATCCTATTTGTGAGTTCTTTTGATCTAATTATAGATATATGTTTATTTAAACTTAAATTGAAAAGAACTAAAAAGAGTTCAAAGATGATGGGAACAGACCATCAAAGTGGTTTTTAGAGTTGTATAACGAAGCTGTTGATGGATGAACTCAATCACTGTTAATGGTTGAAACTAGTTCTTTAATAATGGTTTACAATAAGGGCCATTAATAGTTAATATAGCTGTGGTTAAAGGTATTGTTATGCAATGTTTTTAATATTTTTGAAGAAAAAAGTGGGTAAATCACAGGCAAACATCCCCAAAGCCTTAACAACCATCCAAAACCTATATAACGACCTTAAAAACATATAGAAAAGAGATTTAGGAGGCTGGGATAGATTGAAGAAGAGAGCTTAGCTTGTTTTTGTTCTTAGTTAGGGTTTAGTTTTGGTTTTCTTTTCTTTGTTCTTTCTTTGCATTAGACAAGTGGTTAGAGCCTTTAAAGTGGATTGAGGAGTGGGATTCCAATGAAAAAAAAAATCAATTTTCATTGTATTCCTTCATCTTTTTTTTATTTTGTATTGAATGTTGTTTTTCATTAATAGATGTGTGTTTTCTTATTATATTTTTGCTTCTATTTTTGAAGCTGTGTGCTTAATTTTATTAGTTAGGGTTAGGATTAAATGGGTTTTGTAAGTTTATAAGATTTTTACCTAGTTAAAGTGCTTAATCTCATTTTGCTTTGATTGGCCATCTCAGTTAGTTTTTAGATGATTAAAGGACTCATGACTATGGGCTTTTAATTGTTGGAAGATTAGTTAGGTAACATAATTAAATTTAGGTGATGACTAACTCTAAAGTCTTTTTTTAGGATTCTTAGATCTAATGAACTTAGGTTTAAGTATCTTGTGATTCATGTCATTTATTTCAATTTATTTATTACACCAAATAGATTAATTGAGTTTAAAATAGAAAAGGTATTTTTATGACCAATGATTATCTTGTTTCAATGATGAATGCCTTAAATCTATATGATGAATTGTTTCTTGTTTGCTTATTCCATCAAAATTCTAAGCCCTAGCTAATTTATCATTTCTTGGACTCTTAATTCATTAACTCATGTTTAGATTGAATGTTGATTCTTTTATTTTAATTAATCCTTTTTGTCTTTATTAATCAATAGATTTGGATTGATTTGTTTAGATAATTAAACATCAATTAACTTAGTATTATGCTTAGATTCTTAAGGAGACAAACTCAATTTCTTACCATTTTATAAGACTTATTAATAAGGAGCACTTGCCTTTGGTTCAAATAGGATTAAATTGGTCAAAATTATAGTATAATTAGACTGTAACAAGGGATTAATGCTTATGGATAGAAATGAGATAGATGTAGTAAATGGCATACATTACTAAATAAGGCACCAAATGATGTAAAGAAGTTATTAGCATCTACAAAATCTAATTCATAATACTATAGAAATAGAAATAGCTGATCATCTTCTACACAACAAACTAAGGAAGTAAACGTTAGCAGCTAGTAGCCAATCTCACATCCTTCTTAGAGAAATTGGTTATTGATAAAGGAGCTAAGGTATGTGGATTCTGTTCCTTGCCAGGTCATCCTACTGACATATGTCCCACATTACACAATGAGTGGCAAGTCCATATAGTTGGAGGATCCCAAGGACAACAAAGAAGACATGATCCTTATTCTCTCATTTATAATCCTAGGTAGAAAGATCATATTGACTTTAGATATGGGAACAACTAATAAGAAAGTGGTTCCAATTTCAAACCTTTTAGTACCTAATAGCAACTTAACTCTCTACCAAGATTCTACCAAGCCTACCTACAGTTCCAATGTAGACCTCCATCTCAACAACCACTATAATAAACTAGTGAAATATAATTAAAGGAGATAGTGAAAAGTTTAACAACCAATACTCTGCCATTTTAACAAAAAGCGATGAGTGGATTAAAGAACTTAGTGAATTAAGTAAGCAAACTAGTAGATTCTCTAGAAAAATTACAAACTTAAAGTTCTTTCAAACTTCTCAGCCAAGTAGAGAGAAATCCTAAGGAGACTGCATGTGCTTTTTCTTTATGAAGTAGTAAGTAGTTAGAAAACCTTAAGAAGAAATATGAAGATCAAATAAGGTACTAAAAAGAGGAAGAGAGAACAGTTTCAAAAAGGAGGAAGGATGAAAAACCTTCAAAGGTAAGTGATGAACCCTCTATTAACTTTAACTAAGTTTCCATTCCCAATCCTAGAAGTTAGCAAATAATAAGCAACAACAGAAAGAAAATTAGGTTCTAGAAGTTTTTCGAAAGGTGAAGGTGAACATACCTCTATTTAAGGTTATTAAGTAATTGTCTCTATGCAAAGTTTTCGAAGGATTCATATTTGGCCATGAAAAGGTTAGCATGAGAGAGAATGTGTCAACTATCTTGCAAAGGAAGATGCCCCTCCTGCGCGCGCTCACGCGCCACATTAAATGTCAAGATCCAGGCATTTTCACTATCCTGTACAGAATAGGTAACGCAAGGTAGGAACGATATATGTTGGATTTAGAAGCTTCTATAAATGTAATGCCACTTTCCATTTTCAAAGCTCTTGATTTAGGCTCTATAAAATAAGATAGTATTATTATTTAGCTATCTAATCTCTCTAACACTTACCTTGAAGGGGTGATTGAGGATGTCTTGATGTAGGTGAATAAACTTATTTTTCCTGTAGATTTTTGTTTCCTAGATGTGTAAGATGAAGAATCTCTTAATCCATCATCTATTCTAATGGGAGATCATTCCTAAAGACATGTCATACTAAAACTGATGCCAATAACAAGTAGTTGACTATGGAGTTCAATGAGGAGGTGATACAATTCAACATCTTCAATGCTATGCGATATCTTATTAATTATGAGTTGATTTCAAGGATAGATGTTATTGACTCATTAACATAATAGTTGTATTTTATTTCTTTCAATGATTCATTAGAGGCCACTTTGACAACTTTGATGAAGAAATAAGTATACACTAATTGGAATCATAAGTTCAATCTACGAGCAAAGATGGAAAAAGTCATTTATTCCTTATAAGTTTAATAGGTATGCAACTCATTTCAAAGATTTGGTTTTTGATACTAATAAGTTATTAACTTCTATTGCATAGGCCCTAAAGTGGAATTAAAACCACTACTTGATCATTTTAAGTACTCATTTTCAACAGAAAACAACACTTTACCTCTTATAATAGCAAGTAATCTTGCTCTAAAGAAGGAAAATAAGCTTATTTGGGTATATAAAGAGTATAAGATGGCATTGGTATGGATAATTGTGGACATAAAAGACATTCTCCCCTCTTTATGTATGCATAGATTTTTTTTTGAAAGAGTATATTCTACATCTGTAAGGCAAGCATAATGGCAGTTCAATCCACTAATTATGAAAGTAGTGAAAAAAGTGGTACTTAAGCTTTTAGATGTAGAGATTATCTATCCCATCTCAAATAGTAAATGGGTTAGCCCATTATAAGTAGTTCCGAAGGAGTTAGGGATCATAATGATAGAGAATGATAAAGGAAAGTTAATTTCTACTCAAGCTAATTTCTACTCAAGCTCAAAACAGATGGAGAATTTATTTAGATTACTAAAAGTTAAATTCTATGAGTCATAAGGATCATTTTCTGTTACTATTTATTGATCAAATTCTTAAACATCTCACTGGTCATACATATGATTGTTTTCTTTATGATTATTTAAGTTACATATAGGTGGTTATGGCTCTATAAGATTAGGAGAAGATAATGTCCACATGCCTATATTGCATATTTAAATACCATATCATGCCATTTGGTATATGTAATGCCTGTGCCACTTTTGAGAGACGTATAGCGAGTATATTTTCTAATTATCTAGAGAAAATCATAGAATTTTTCATGGATGCTTTCACTATTAATAGAGGTTCTTTTGATAAGTGTTTAGATCACCTCATCTTAATACTTAAATGATGCTTTGAAACAAACCATGTTCTTAATTAAGAGAAATGTCATTTTATGGTTCAAAAATGAATAGTTATATATCATGTGGTTTCTAAAAGGGAAATTGAAGTTACTAAAGCTAAGATAGATATTGTTCAATCTGAACCTTACCCTCATGCTATGCGGGAAGTGCATTTTTGTCTTGGCATTTCAAGATTCTATCATAGATTTATTTAAAGTTTTTTTAAAGATTACATAACGATTATGTCGGATACTTCAAAAAGAGGTTGATTTTGTGTTTGATGATGAGTGCAAGAAAGCGTTTAATCTTTTAAAGGAAAAGTTGGTCATTGCATTGATCATATAACCGTCCAATTGGAATCTTCCATTTAAACTTATATATGGTACCTCTAACCATGCAGTAGGAGAAGTTTTAGGATAATGAGTTGGAAATAATCCCTATGTCATCTACTACACCTATAAAACTTTGAATAAAGTTTAAACCAACTATAACACTACAGAAAAGAGTTTCCTATTATGGTTTTTTCATTAGATAAATTTAGTACTTTTATTAAGTACTAAAATTATTATTTATTCTGATTATGTAGCATTAAAATATCTGTTTTTAAGGAGGCTAAGCTTATATTAATTCATTGGATTCTTAATAGGGGTCAAATTGATATGATTTTTATGGTTAATTTGTTAAATTATGGCCCCTAATTCAGTGTTTAATTGTTTAATTGATGCCCTATAATGTTTGATTTGCATAATGGAGCTTAATGATGATAATTGGAGCAAAAACATCCAAAAACACCTCCTTGTGCTGACCATTAATGACCCCCTGGAGAGGGTGTCGTTGCTGAAGAACAGGGGGCTGTTATACTGTCCAGAAGTCGGGCTATAATGGCACCATAAGAGGGTGCCGTTGTAGGGTGATAGGGTGCCGTTGTACTCCAAGTCAACAATTTCAGCTTGGTGTCTTGCAGATTTCAACCTTGGCGTGATATCAATTAA
>JAOXYD010216261.1:0-19576 GCA_028565735.1 Pinacopodium congolense
TGTATTATTATGATGCACAACCTAAAATATTCATTTAATCCAAATCTGAACAGATTTAATGAATAGAACTGTAATACCCATCACCAAACCATGTCCAAGCTTGGAGGTCTGGATTGCACAGCCTGGAGAGCCCCAGCTCGCACTGCTTGGAGCTGCCCAGCCCACGCCTGTTGAAGCCTCCTGGACCTATGCCTGAGCCCATTGAGCTGGAACCTGCACTTGCGCCTTGAGTGCCTAGCCCGCCCACCTGTCGCTAGACTTCCTTGCGCCTGGACCCGTGTGGATTACTTAAAGCTTGAAGGCTGTGCACCTGACGGCTTGCCTCTACTAGATCGCTGCTTGGACCACATGACCTAAAGCCCACGCATGGCATGGATCGCTAGTGCGCCCAGACGTCTTAGCCTATCTGCTGCGTGTGAGCTCGCCTGCCTCACCTTCGATGGACCCGCGCCCAGATGCCCTAGCTCACTTGTTGCGCGTGAGACCTCTTGCCTCACCTTCGATGGACTTGAGCCTACTAACTCGCCTGGGCTGCGCTTGCGCTTGAGCTCGAGAATTGGACGGCCTAGCCCTTCCTTACCGCTGGACTCCCCTGAACCCGCATCATTTGTTGAACCCCAACGCCTGGACCAAACTCCCCTCCCATACAACCTCAGTCCACCAAGCCCTTTACCACCCTCCTAAACCGCCTGCCTCCCATCACTAGCCTATGTCTCCAAGCCCTCCAAACCCCCTGCTGCCTGGACCCAAGACCTCAGTAGCCCTACACCTCACCCATGCACACGCCCTTCCACACCAAACAGATAGAGCCAGCAATTGAAAGATAAAAACACAGACAACCTTACACACAAAAATAAAGGTTTTGAATAGGATTAACAGCGAAGGAAGCGGATAGAAAAAAGAAGGAAGAGGCACAAACAAGAAAGGAAGAAAGTAGCAGCCAACACCCAAGAGTGGCACACAACTTCCAAGCACCATACAAGCATCAAATTTCAAGTTCCAAAACTTCAATAGTTCTTTCAATATTTATTTTTTCCATATTTATTTTTCTTTTGTTCTTATTTTTATTTATCTTATTTTATTTTATTTTATATTTGGAAAAATATGGATATGAATGAACTTATTTTTATTATTATGTGTGGCTAAAATAGTTTTAGTACTTTTTGTTTGAATTATTTGGGACCCTTTGGTTATTAATTTATTAGGAAGAGATTTCGATAAATTAATATACTACCTATAGGTTAGCTTCATATCTAGTTAAATATTTAGGAAAAAATTTGCATATTGAGAGATCCCAAAGTTAATCATAGATTATTTAATTAGTGATATTTAGTTGCACCTTGAGAGAGGGTAACTAAAATATTAGGAAATCTTGGGCCAAATATAAATTAGATCAATTAGCCAAAGGGGAACAAATAGGGATAACAACAAATCCTATTCTTAAATCTTGTTTTTCTCCAAATTTTAGTTTGTAGTGTTGGCGATTGGTTATATTGCTTGTTGTTGCTTCCAAATTTGTTTTCATCTTATTTCTTTATTTTTATTTTACTTGTTTAAATCAATTTATTGAATAAAGTGCAAACCAAATTAATAAGGTGTCTAGATACAATCCTCATGGGATCGATATTCGTTCTTTACTACAAGTATGACCCGTATATTTTTTATTTTGAGCGTAAAACTCGTAATTTGTTTTACAACATCAACATTAGGCAAACGAATCTGGTTTTTATTTAATGACCATGAGGCCTTATGGGTCAAATGGGTGCACACTATTATCCACAATTGTAGGAATTTCTAGATAGTAAAGCCAAATTATAATAATTCTTGGACTTAAAGGAAATTGTTACAAGTTAGGGACCTCCTTAGGGACTAGTTCATATTTAGGATAGGCAATGCAGCTTCTACTCTTTTATGGAAGGATCCTTGGCATCCTAGAGGTATCCTCTTGGATCTCACCACTCCAAGAATGATCAATGGATCAAATCTCCCGCTAAATGCAAAAGTTTTGAATATAATCTGAGCCCTCTTGGGCTTGGCGAGAAGTTTCAAATGAGACAATCTGGAACCTTGAACCTCTTCCTTACCATCCAGTAAATTCTCCCCTAGATAGACTGGAATGGCTAGCAAGCCCAACAAAATCTTATACCAATCATTCAGCTTATAAATTTTTGAAACCTACTAACCCTTATGTTGCTTGGTACATGTTGGTCTAGCACAAGCAAACTAGCCCTAGATGTTCTTTTATCATGTGGCTACCTCTTCTTAACAAATTACAAATAAGGGACAAACTTCTTTTCTTAAATTTAAATAACTTCTGCTCCCCCTGTTTTTTGGAAAATGAAAACCTAAACCACCTGTTTTTTTAATGTCCTTATTCAAAAATGATTTGTTTACATGTTCTTCACTATTTTGATTTCCAACTACCTATCTTGCTAAATCTCCCTAATTTTCTCCAATGGTTTAGCCATTCCCCTAACCAAAAAAATGTTAATATAAACCTTTTGACTATTACCCTCTCCACTACTGTCTATGTTCTATGGCAAGAACGAAACAACATGACCTTTAAAGAAGTAGCTTTGAAAGTTTGGAGCCTATCAACCAAAGCAGTACTTCACACTCTGGAATCAGTCGGTCTAAACAATGATGAGAGGTAATAGGCTTTATTTCTGTGTTTTTTTTCTAATTTTGTTCTACAGGTTTGTGTAGGTTGGCTCATCCCAGGAATCAGTTGCTTGATCCAAAGAAATCTCCTCTAGAAGGCCCTAGCAAACCCATTAAGAAAGCAATTTCTGTTCAAGAAGAACCCCGATAGTCTCCTTCGTTTCAGGGACACTATGTACACTACTTTCACAAGAAGAGTAAGGTGGCCCATAGATCTACTCCAACTTATACCCTAGGTCTGGATCAAACTTCTTCAGGAGGTGACTACTCGGATTCTCTTGTACCTGGCTTCCCCAAAAAGTCTAGGTTTTTTTCATGTATGGTAGATTACATTAATTTCCAAAAACTACACAACCAGACCTCTTCATTGGTGTGAATCTTCCAAGTGGACGTGGTTTAGAACCGTTTGTAAAGGGACCACTCCAAGCCAAGCCTTCATCTGATTAATTGGTTGTTTTATGCTTTGTTTTTGAGCTTTGGTTAGTAGACCTTGTCCCCAGGTTTACTATGTAGTTTCGTTATTTGCTTCGGTTGTTTTTGCCTTCAGTGGATGTGGCTTTCGAGTTCTAAGATTTAATGGTAGTAATTGTTGCTTGCTGTTTATCTAAATGTTGGCTTAGAGGCTTTTGGTTGTGTTTTTCTGGCTTCCCCTTTGTTTTTTTTTTTTTTTGCTGCAGGCTTGATGTTTCTTGTTTCACCCTTTTTGTTGTTTTCTCGGTTAAGGTTTGAACTCGTTAGTTTTTTACATAACTCTTATTTTTTATTAATCTAAATCTAATTTATCAAAAAAAATTGTAATTCCCAAATACTAGAATTATATTTTACTTAACTTTTGATATCATTATCTATTTTTTAATATTTGCATTTTTGTTTCTTTAGTTGCATTTACTATTTTAGCTATTCACTTTCTTGTTATTTCACACTTTCATCTTATTTTCTTTAATTTCATTAGTTGCCTTTCTGTTTAGTTTAATTTCACAAAACTAAAGGACTTTTATTTCTTTTTTCTCTTTAGTAAAATATTATAAATAACTTTAATTCACTTGAATTCTCTATGGATCGACCCCAGCTTACCCTTCTACATAATTAAGTATTTAATAATTTATTACTTGGTAGTCAACAACAAACTTACTAGGAATTGTTTATGATATCACTTTAGTTAAGAAAAGTAAGACACATTGTGACTATATTTCTCTTATAGGCTTATTGAATTTGAGTTTTAAAGGTTACTCTTCATCTATGGAAAGGAAGATTACTCAAGTTGTAAGGGTTACTCTTTACCCATTAAAAAAATTATTGTAAAGATTACTCTTTACTCGTGATGAAAGATTTTACACAAACGTTGGATTTTAAATTCAAAGAATATTGATATAGTGAAATTTCTAATAAGTATTTAGAAAATGAATATAGGTATAGATTACGTACCGAATCATTATAAATTTGATTTGTCAATATCTTCCTTATCTCTTTATTTTATTATTTTATTTTATTTCAAGTTATATTATGATATTGAATCAGTATATTATTACATATTCCACATTATATTGAAAGAGGATTTTTTGAGCTAGGTGAAAAAATTAAAAAAAATTTAGCTTTATTTAATTTACTCTCCTCCCTTACCCTTATATACCATATAGGGCTAATAGATGTCTCTTCCTCTACACTCAAGTCTTCCTTTAAGGCTTTGACAACCAAATTATTCTTTCTATGAGTCATCTCTTCCTTTTGTGTTTCTTTAAGTCTCATCTTATAAGTGAATTCTTTAAGTCTCATCTTATAAGTGAAGAGAAATCCAAAAAACTTTTTCAATGGTAGTGTACTAAAATCATTGGTGTTGACACCAAATTTTGTTTAATTACTTTGCATTTAATTTTTCTTGTTATTTCAACAATTTTGATAGCCATCAAGTTCAATATGGATCAAATCATTCTACTATCTTTTTTAGCTTTACTTACATCCAATTTGATCCATTTTCATATTTATATCTAACTAGAATTTATTGCATTCAATTTGCTTAAAAATTCATCATGTAAGATTTAATTACATTTGAAAATGTCTAATTTCATTAATTTAGGCATGATTAATTCTAGTTAAATTTTTATTAACTCCAATTAAATTTCAATTAAGATTCTTAAATCTAAATTTCTTTAGTTAGTTTTTCAATTGTGATTAATTAGTATAAATATAAGAAAATTAGATTTTCAAATTTACAATTGGGATTATTAAAAAAGAAAAAGAAATTGAGGGGTCATTTAATAAAAACCAAAAAAGGAAAAGATATAAATAGTTTTCATCTTGCAAGTAGTTACAAAGCTCATAATTTATATGTAGTAAATGAATAAAAGAAGAAGAAAATATAGCAAACGAGAAAAACATTAAGAGGGTATTGTTTTTCTCTCATAGCGAAGCTACTTAGACCTTTTAGATTGAAATACAAAAAAAAAAATTGGGGGTCTAGGATATTTTATCTTTAAAGGCTCTCCCAATTATGGTTGGTAATGTGTTCATTCGAGCTTGGGCCTTTTGTGCACTAGCTCGTCCAGAAGCCTGATTAGGCTTAAGCTAGCTTAGGTTGATCTCAATCTCGTTCGGACTTTGAGTCGAATAGAAAAGCATAAAGCCTGATCCAAAATGTTGAGTTTGGGCTTAGGCTATGATGGGCCCCTAAACGTCAAGCCTTGGGCTAGGCCCTTACCCTTGCTCCTAATAGTTACTTTCTCCCTTTAGTTTATTCTCACTAGTCTCATTTCCAAACCCTAAGAGCTTTTGCTTTTAGCTACCATCCTTTCTTCTATATGTATCATCTCCATCACTAGGACACCTACACAGCATATTTGATTTTGATAAGATCATGGCTTAAAAATCCTTTAGTAGGCTTTAAAATCACCACAAATTGGTCATACTCGAGAGTGAACTGATTCACAACATATTTGAAAAATGGATATGGAAAAGTAGGCAAATTACAAAATAAAAAAAAGGAAAAATTATGCACAGGTGTCAATGGTGGAGAGATCAAGGCACAGATGCGCCTTTTTGTTATTCTCTCCATTTTCGTACCTTTGATTATGTCCTTATTTTTCTATTATCTATTTTAGAAATACATTTTTTCTTTTTATTTCATTTTCCAATTCTATTAAGGTTTATTTAATAAATATTTGAGCTATTGTTTTCATATTTTCATATTTGACCTATTTGTATTATGATATTTTGGTTTTGACATTTGTTTATGTTTTTTATAATATATATATATATATGTATTTATATTTTATAGGTACTCAGAAGGTAATAGAGTTATAGAAGGAAAGAAATATGACTCCCACTCCAAAGAAATGCACGTCACCTAAGGGCACAATTAGTTAGGTTGTTGGCTGTAGTTTTTTGTATTGGTTTTTGTATATTTTTCTAATTTTTGTATTATTTTATGGTTTCTGTGCTATATTAGTTTGTTGTTTTTATTGGTCTCTATGCTATTTTTTTTTTGTTTCTGTATTTAGAAAAACAAAGAATGAAAACCAAAAACAGAAACCCAACTAAACAAGGCCTAAAAGAAAACAAGGCAAAATACTTAGTTTATGTTCATCTTAGTTTTGGTGAAATTTATGCTCCTTCGATTTTCTTTTCTTGGGTATTATTTTGATATACATTATATTAATAACTTTTTTTAGATATTTTATCTTGATTTCCATTTTTCCTTAATGTAACCTTCATCATGAATGCCTTCTCTTCTCCTTTGCAATTTCTAGTGATTCTTCGTCTACAACCTAGAATACAAATTGCCTCCATCTGTTATTGAGTGGACCTTTTTCCACTAAATGATTATATGAATGCAGGATAGAAAATCATACTATAGCAGCTTTAAAGTGCTCATGATTCTCAAACTTTATTCCCTTACTAAAATGTTACATTTTATTATCAATATTTGGTTTATACATCTTTCATTTATTCTTTTCAACTTATTTATAATCATCACAATAAATTGATAGGATGATTCCTTATTTGATTCATAAATACATAACGAGACACGCATTATACCAAAATTTTCTAACATATCATGGGTATTTTTTCTTTTGAAAAATAATCAAATGAATTAATAGAAATGGGGTTTGATAGGAAATGTGGACAACATTAATGAAAATTGAGCTTAACACAACTAAATAAAATTTAATGGGTTTTGCAATACTAAAATTATTAAATTATCAACCATTTTGTTCACTCCAAAACTTATGGTGATGTAATTAATAAAAACACGTATAATTCATAATTTTTAACAATTATCTTATATCTATGAGTAATATGAGCATATGATTACTCGTAATGGCGATTTGATATTTTCTAATAGCTCTTAGTTTTTATTGATCTTACATTTATTGTAAAAGATGTTACTTTTATTGTTATAATTAAAAATAATTATAATTAAACAAAATTTTAAAAATCAATCAAGAAGACTTTTTTTTAATTTTTTAAGTTGATAATTTCTATGGTGTTTTATTTTTAAAACTTAAAAGAAGATATAATAATGAAATTTTCAAAATTTATCATTATAATAATTAGATATATATATATATATATGCATCTAAGGACATGTGTGTAACATTATATTAATTATTAAATTTTCAGAAAACTTCAATAAAATTAGTTTATTTTAGTACACACTTATTTATGTCAGTCTAATATATTGGAAAATCGCGCTAAGATCAAATCTAATCGTAGTAGAATAAATTTAAAATTTTTCAACATGAACAACTTTAACAAAATTTAATTTGAAATAAATAATGAAACATTAACAGGATTACACTAACCTATTTTTTTTTCATGCAAATCTTACTTTTCTTCGAGAATTCGTCAATCCATGAACCGTTCAGTCGTCCAGCCTCTCACGATATTCATAAGCCTATTGCAGAGAAAATTAAATCTGATTTGAGAGCAAAAGGTTAAAGTGCTAGCTTTATTTTTCTAATTTTTCCTTTCATATCCTTAGATTTTATCAATATTAAAACTAAAGTCAAACTTTAGTCATATTTATGAATTAGTCCTAATTAGATTAAATATCACATATTGATTCTAGAAGTTTCTAAAACTTCTCAATTAAGTCCAACTTAATTAAAATTTTACTTTCTTTTTTCTAGAATGTTTATGTGTGGCCCATTATATTCCTAATATCTTGGGAATAATTATAAATTCTAATTCTAATTCACAATTAGAATTAAATAAATTAAAATTCCTTTTAATTTATTTTTAATTCTCTAATTAAACAATTTATAAGCATAACTTATGATTAACTTTTACCAACATGTCTTGACTACCCAAATATTAGGAATGTCGAAGGGATTTGACTTAACCTATCTATGCATGGTTATGATATATAATTTAATCCTTTTGTCATCCAATGTTCCAATGGGAGTTAGAGTATGGAATTACTTTCAACTCTACATAATCCAATCATGTTCGTTCTTGTTAATCAGTAAATGATTTGTAATTGACATTTGAAAAACAATTTTTCCAAATTTAAATTTACTTTAGCCAGAGTTTCCCAAATAATTATTAATCAAGAACTGTGAAACATTCTCCCTAATTACTTTAGGATGACAAATTCTTTATTAATTCACTCTTCTATCTTTATATAGTTCATACCATATCTAATAAGTACAAAATTGAACTACTTCAAGAATAGAATATAAGTAGCATCAAAATGTAGTATTTCCTATATAAGATAACTTTGGTAATCTTAAGTCTAAGGATAAATTATATAACCATCATAATGAGGTAATCTCAAGTCTAAGGATAAATTATACAATCACCATAATGAGATAATCCATAGGCACACAAGTAATATTCCATTTGAGATTCTTATAATCGAGTTAGTTCAATAAATTTATTCTATGATAGGAACTTATAAGTTTGTTTAAGTTTCTCTACATTTTAATCTATGAGATTGATAACTTTCTTCATAAGAAAGAAACAAAGTGAGTACTAGCCTAATTTTTCCATCAATATCCTGTCTAGATGAAACTATAATTAGGAAAATTTTAGGAATAACACAAAATGAAATTTGAATCTCATAATTATAATCTTATTATAATTTATAATTTCACAATAATTATTCTAGAAATTTTATATTTATGATTAAAATATAATTATCAAAACACATAAAGATAAATAATATCTTTTATTTAATAAAAAATATAATGTCAGACATTTAAATTGTAACCAATTGATTAGATAAAAGAGCATAAACTAACAATCTCCCACTTGCACTAAAGTCAATCATCTATGTATCTAATACAATAACCATCCATATATCTATCATGTCTCTTTTGCGATAATGACTTAGTTAGAGGATCTGCAAGATTCTCTTTAGTGGGAACTCGCTTTATTAAGATGTCCTTTCGCTCCACTATTTCGCGAACCAAGTAAAACTTTCTAAGTACATGCTTGGATCTCTAATGAGATCTCAGTTAATTCGCCTGGGCAATGGCATCATTGTTGTCGTAGGATAATACTATCGAATCAACAATGTTAAGAACCACTCCAAGTTTACTAATGAACTTCCTGATCCAAACTACTTCCTTCGCTGCCTCAAAAATAACAATATACTTAGCTTTGATTGTTAAATCTGTGATGGTTGGTTGTTTGGAACTCTTCTAACTCATTACACCACCACAAAGAGTAAAAATATACCATGATTGTGATCTACTATTATCTTGATTAGATTGGAAACTGGCATCCAAATATCCTTGAACTCTCAACTCAACCCCTCCATAGACCAAGAAAATATCTTTAGTTATTTTTAAGCACTTTAAGATATTTTTAACTGCTGTCCAATGACCCTCACCGGGATTAACTTGATATCTACTTATTATGCTTAAAACGTAAGCAACATCTAGTCTCGTACATAGCATCGCATACATAATCGATCGAATAGCCGAAGCGTATGGAACATCATCCATTCTATCTCTTCCTTCTTGTGTCTTAGGACACATACTCTTAGAAAGAGAAATACTATGCAACATGGGTAAGAATCCCCTATTAGAATTCTCCATACTAAACCTTTTTAGTACCTTATCTATGTACGTGGATTGGAATAAACCAAGCAGCTTCTTTGATCTATCTTTATAAATCTTTATACTCAATATATAGGCTTCTTCTCCCATATCCTTCATAGATAAGTTCTTAGATGAATATAACTTAACATAGTAGACCATAGGAATATCATTTCCAATTAGCAATATGTCATCCATATAAAACATTAAGAAAACGATTGCACTCTCACTTACCTTTTTATAAATACAAGGTTCATCCACATTTTTTATAAAATCAAAATATTTGATTGTCTTAACAAAATAGAAGTTCCAACTCCATGATGCTTAATTCAATCCATAAATAGACCTTTGCAACTTGCATACTCGATTAGGAAATTCTGTGGAATCAAAACCCCTAAGTTATATCATATACATACCTTTAGTAAATTTCCATTAAAATTTTCTTTTTTGATATCTATTTACCAAATTTCATAAACATGGTATGCTACTATAGCCAATAAAATCCTTATGAACTTAAGCATTGCTACTGGCGAAAAGGTTTCATCAAAATCAACTCCTTATTTTTTTCTATAACCTTTTTCCACCATTCTTACTTTGTATGTATGTACATTTCCATCTATGTCAGTCTTTCTCTTAAAAACCCACTTCCACCCAATAGGTACGATACCTTTAGGTGCATCTACCAAAGTCCATACTTGGTTAGTACGGATGGATTCTATTTCGGATTTCATAGTTTCTTGCCATTTTAGAGAATCAATGTTGGACATTACTTCTTTAAAATTAGTAGGCTCATTATCCATTAGTGAAACATCATCACTCCTTTTTTCAATATGTAGATCTAATCTAACAAGAGGACTATGTACCCTAGTAGAGCGTCACAAATGAAGTGTTTCTTAAACCATTGGTTGTACATATGATGTATCAACTTATAGTTTTTATTCCACTTGGATGTGTGTTTATGATTTTAAACCTTCTCTAAGGTCAACTTCACTCCCACTACTTTCTTTGATAATAAATTCTCTTTCTAGAAATGTAGCATTTCTTAAGACAAACACTTTTTACTCAAGAAGATGATAGAATTGATATCTAAAACTCTCTTTTTAATACCCCAGAAACATATATTTATTTGATTTATTTTTAAGCTTATCAAACATTGCACGCTTCCATAAGCGTCACATCCCCAAATCTTTAAGTGTGACAACCTTAGTCTATTACCAATTCATATCTCATATGAAGTCTTGTTAACAGATTTTGACGGAACTCTGTCTAAATGTTAAGAAGCAGTTTCAAGGGCATATCCCCAAAAAGAAATTAGAAACACTGCATAACCTATCATGGAACGTACCATATCTAATGAAGTACGATTTCTCCTTTTAAAAATCTCATTATATTGTGGAGTTTCAAGAGCAGTCCATTGTGAGATAATCCCATTCTCTTTTAAGTAACCTAGAAACTCATGGTCCAAGTACTTGCCACCTCGATTAGATCTAAGTGTCTTAATACTCTTACCAGTTTGTTTCTCTATCTCAAGCCTAAATTCTTTAAACTTTTCAAATGTTTCAAACTTATATTTCATTAATACACATAGCCATATCTTGGATAATCATCTGTGAATATAATAAATTAGGAATATCCATCATTAGCTTGAGTAGACATAGGGCCACATACATCTGAATGTATAATCTTTAACAACTTCCTAGCACGTTGTCCCTTTCTACTAAAGGGTAGTTTGGTCATATTCCATATGTAACTTTGTAATCATGATCTAACTTACAATGTCATAAATAAAATGGATTTTGGTCACCTAGTTTCCTTTTTTTAGTATTTATGTTTAATGTTGACCTTTTAAGATATAATTTATATAACCATTTGTAAGTAATCCAAATCCATAATATAAATCATCTTTATAAAAAGAACAATTATTATTCTTGATAATAAAGACAAATCCATTCATGACCAAACATGGAATAGAAATAATGTTTCTTATTATAAAAGGAACATAATAACAATTATTGTGTTCAAGTACAAGGCCAAAAGGTAAAGCTAAACTACAAGTTCCTATAGCTAATGTAGTAACTCTTGTTCTATTGCCAACTCGTAAGTCCACTTCTCCTTTTCTCAACGATCTACTATCTGTTAATACCTATACATTGTTACAAATATGAGATCCACATCTGGTATCTAATACCCAAGACTAAGAAGTAGAAGTAGAAAGATTGATTTCAATCATAAACATACTTCAATATGAAGCTCTATTTAGTTTCTTTTCCTTCAAGCTAGTAAGATAAGCTTTACATTTCCTCTTCTAATTTCCTTCAAACCCATAATGGAAATAGATGCCCTTGTCTTTCTTCTTCTTGACATCGTCTAATAGTTTTGCTACTTTAACATAAGCTTTCTATTGCTTGTTCTTATTCTTGTTCTTCTTAAAAGTCTTACTCTTATTCTTAGACGAAGAAGAGCCAACATTAAGAATAAAATTGGATTCCTTCTTAAGCCATCCTTCAGTGGTCTTGAGCAAGTTAAGCAATTCAACCAAAGTTATTTCCTTTTTATTCATATGGAAGTTCATTTTAAATTGACCAAGCTTAGAGTAAGAGATTGGAGCACTAAATCAATATATATTTCATGGTTCATGACATACCTTAATTGGCATACTTTTTCAATATAGCCAATCATCATCAAGACATGAAGCTCTACTGAAGATCTAGGTGCCATCCAACATTGAAATAGCAACATCAAACCTCTCCATCTAACTTTGTCCACCAAACAACTCTTGAAGGTACATAAACATAGCTCTTGAATTCATGTTCTTATGTTGCCTTTGAAGCTCAGGAGACATGCTAGCTAGCATCACACATCTAACTTGTTCATTATCATCCATATGATATTGATACGTCTCTCAATCTTCATCAGCAACATCTTCCACAAGTTTATGTGGAAGCTTAGTATAAAGAATGTACAATTTCTTTTCTTGCCCAAAAACAATTCTTAGGTTACACATCCAGCCCAAAAAGTTTGATCCAGTCAATTTTTTTCCATCCATAATGCTTCTTAGGGATAAATTCACACTCTTTTTCAACAACTAAAATGTGAAAGAGTGAGAATTAGTTTACGTCAAAAACCAAATAAATAAGGACTTTAAAACTACTTGGTTAGTACTACTATTTAAAAAAAAACTAATAGCCATCACTATTAATTCGAGAAATTATAAAATAATTTCTTAATGGGTTAGGATCTTATTCTAATTTAATTGATCTTGAGTTTGCTTAACAAGCCAGCTAGACTAAAATTAGGTAGATAACATCTTATCAATTATGTCCTATTGTTAATGGTAATTTTCTATTGATTTTGATTTGCAATTAGTTTTTTGGTCTACCGAATGGTGAAGGTCAATCAACTGATACCCACCGTATAAGCTCTTTTGTGCAACGTTTCATTTAAATCACGCACAAATCATCAATAAAATGACACAACTTCATTTGATAAGCCCTAAGCATCATCCAAACGAGTGTAAAAGCTGTAAGCAGTGCAGAAGAAGGGGTCGGCAGACCAGAGAGAGTCAGGGAGGAGTCACGGTAGAGTATAGAGAAGCATTCCTTAGGTGACTTTCCGCCGTTTTAGCTAGGTTTAGCTTAAGTTTTTATTTTCATTTTGGTTTTATCTAGCATTTGCTAGTAGATTGGAGTCTAAGAGTCTGCAGATATTTTAAGGAGGAGATTTCTACTACATTGGACCAAGATTTGGTTTTAATTCTTTCTCTTTCTCACTCTTTTATATGAACTCTTATTTTCTGTCAATGAACATAAGTTTTATTGCTTTGATCTTGAGTTTATTGATTATGTTGTGTGCTTAACTTACTGAGTTGGGGTTAAGATGAAATGGATAGTGTGTTTGGAGGATTTTTGCCTAGTTAAAGAGCTTAAATTGATCTTCATTAAGTGACCATCTTAGTTACATCATTAGATGATTAAAGGACCTTAACCATAGGCTTTTAATTGTTAGAATATTCATTAGGTATCATAATTGAAATTAGGTGTGGACCAAGCCCTAAGGTCTTTTGTGAGGGTCCCTAGGATTAACGAACGTAATTCTAGGTGTCCTGATATTAATGCCTTCTATTTCAATTTGTCTGTTGGACCAAGATAAATGAATTAAGTCTAGGAGAGAAAAGATATTTCCATGACCATTGGGTTGTGTCTTGCATTTATGATGTATGCCTTAAATCTGTCCAATGAAATGTGTTTCTTGTTTGCTAAATCTATTGCAATCCAAGTCCTGGCCAAATTATCAATTGTTAGACTCCTTTCCTTTAGCTTAAGTTTAGATTGAGCCTTTTATTTATTTTCATTTTTATTTGTTTCTTATTTATTGCTCTTAATCAATCCCCTTTTGAGTTGTTTAGGTAATTTTACATTAATTAATCTAGTATTATGCTCAAATTCCTAAAAAGAACAATACTCAAGGGTTTACTCTATTTTATACTACTTGTTGACAAAGTGCGCTTGCCTTTGGTTAGTCTAAGATTAAATTGATTAAAATTATAATTTGATTATATCGCAACAAGTTTTTGGAGCTGTTGTCGGGGAATCTAGTTTGTTAATACTGGGTTTGTTAGTGTTGATTATTCTAGACTTTGTTTTATTTGTTTTATTTGTTTTTTTTTATGTTCTTTGAGTTCTGGTTATGCATATCGTTTTTTTTATGATTACAGGTAGACGCCAACATGGATATGCAAAACTATCTTGACTACCAAGGGTACAACAACGTCGTGTGTTCGATCGAAGGAGGAAAAGATAAGTGTATGTCTTATGAGCACCATGGGAGCAAAACCTATGGATATTATGATGCACATCATCTAGGGCTTTCTTGGAGTGATCAAGCTTATTACGAGCCACCTCCACTGAGTTACTATTAACAATAGGAAGAATATTGGAGATTGAGGGAGCTATAGAGGGCCATCTCTAGATTAGAGGAATCAAGGTCAACAAATATCCTAAAGAAGGTCGTAGCTTCATCAAAAGCTCATATCCAAGCTCATTCATCTGTGGTAAGTCATCCTAGATATGAGAATTTTGGTCTCAGGTATGGACCTAGGAAGAGAATTCTTATTCTCTAACATTAAGGTATGGCTAAGGACCTTAACGAAGCGCTTGTTAGGAGGCAACCCAACCTTGTAGGACCATAGATTTAAATTTCTATCTTTTTTTTATTTGTGTATTTGGTTTTCTCTTTTGCTTTCACTCTTCTTTTTTGTCTTGATCTCTTTTTTTTTTTAATTAGCATGGATGGTTGTAGTGCATCAATGTTATATATTCAAGGAAGTTTTGTTGCTCCTTTCTCTTTTCCCTTTGTTGTTATTTACAATATATGAACATCGCAGACGATGTTCAATTCAAGTGTGGGAGGAATAAGTTGACTTTGATGTTGAGAGTGACACACTTAGATTATTGCCCATCTTTTTGTAGCTAACTTGGTCATTTTGATTGGAAATCATGCTAAGTTTGATTAAATGTTGGCTAGTATATATTGATATGATGAATGTGATTAATATGATTGGTGTTGACTAATTCTTGTTTGATCGTGACTTTTCTAAATTGTGGTTATAGATATATGGTGGAACTGATTCCTTTTGCATAATAATAAGTTAATATAGAAAGTTCAATGGATTTACATGTGTATTTAGAATAGAATTTAATATGCACGATGAGTTTGATTGTGTTAGTGAATTCAGGAGTCTATACAACTGAATGTGAATATGGAGGATCAATGTCATTTGGTTTATATCGTGACTTTAGAAAATGGATGTGTGATGATCATTATGATGTTTTATATGTAGAATGATTTTTGTTTCGCAAGGAAAAATAAAGAGAAAAGAAAAAATAGAAAAAATGAGAAAAAAGAAAGAAGATAAAAAAAAATAAGAGAGAGAGAAAGAGAGAGAGAGAGAGAGAGAGAGAGAGAGTTAAGCAATTGTTCACTCCGCTAGCTTTATACCTCACAGGTCAAAGTTTATAAGTGGTGTAATAACAAGTTGTTGAAAGGTGACTTCGTTAAGTAACCAGGGGTGCTCACTTTCACATCTATAAGACCAAGTGACCTTCCAACCAAGCCATTGCTCATTAGTGTTTCAGTGCATTAGTGCTTATTTGTATACATTTTATATATGAGACGGATTTTTGTGAATTAGGATGATATTTGAAGAAGGCATGATGTTAACCAAATAGAATTGTGATTCGATAGGAACGATTGATTGCATGATACTTTTGGAGGATCTTGCATGGTTGAATAAGTAAACTAATGATTTAAACTAATTGCTCCATCTGTAACAGGTTTACATAATGATCTCAGTGAATTTCTTGATATTTAGTATCATGCTTGAGGAGTTGAATTTGCTATATACAATGATCATATGAGTTAAGCCATTATCAACCTTGAATTTGGATGTTATTGATTGTATGAATCATTTTGAGTTACTTGGTGAACATTTAGCTATCCTTAAAAGATTTTCACTGGATTGCCTAAGTGAGTTACTTGAGGATAAGCAATAATTCAAGTGTGGGGGGTGTTATTGATGGGCATTGTCTATTGATTTTGATTTAACATATTGTTGTGTTTTTGCCCATTTATTGCCTAAATTACACCAATATAGAGCTATTATTGTTTATTTCAGATGTATGTTGGTGTTAGAGTAAGTTGTAAAGATTTGGATGCAATTGGAACTTGTTTTGGTGAATAAATAGGAGTTATACATTCGTGCTTAAAGCTCTATATATGACGGTCAAATGAGAAGAGTTCAGCATACTAAATAGCAAGGATCGATCGACTAAATCAAGAATCAATGGAAGTTAGTCACTAAATGGTGAGGATCGGTCGACCGAATGAAGAAAAAAAGAGATCAGTCGACAGAATGGCATCGGCCGACCGAACTTATACCAATTGTTCGAATAATTTGCAATTAGTTTTTTTATCAACTGAATGGTGAAGATCAATCAACCGATACCCGCCATATAAGCTCTTGTGCGCATTGTTTCATGTAAATCACATCCAAACCATCAATAAAATGACGCAGCTTCATTTGATAAGCCCTAAGCATTGTCCAGATAAGTATAAAAGTCACAAGTAGTGCAGAAGAAGGGGTCGATAGACCAGAGAGAGTCAGGGGGAGTCGTGGCAGAGCGTAGAGAAGCATTCCTTATGCGACTTTCCATGGATTTAACTAGGTTTAGCTTAAGTTTTATTTTCTTTTTGGTTTTATCTAGCATTTGCTAGTAGATTGGAGTTTAAGAGTCTGCAGAGGTTTCAAGGAGGAGATTTCTACTACATTGGACCAAGATTTGGTTGTAATTCTTTCTCTTTCTCACTCTTTTATATGAACTCTTATTTTCTATCAATGAACATAAGTTTTATTGCTTTGATCTTGAGTTTATTGATTATGTCGTGTGCTTAACTTGCTAAGTTGGGGTTAGAATGAAATGGATAGTGTGTTTGGTGGATTTTTGCCTAGTTAAAGAGCTTAAATTGATCTTAATTCAGTGTTCAACTTAGTTAGATCATTAGATGATTAAAGGACCTTAACCATAGGCTTTTAATTGTTAGAATATTAATTAGGTAATATAATTGAAATTAGGTGTGGACCAAGCCCTAAGGTCTTTTGTGAGGGTCTCTAGGATTAACGATCTTAATTCTAGGTTTCTTGATATTAATGCCTTCTATTCCAATTTGTCTGTTGGACCAAGATAAATGAATTGAGTATGGGAGAGAAAAGATATTTCCATGACCATTGGTTATGTCTTGCATTTGTGATGTGTGCCTTAATGTTTCTTGTCTGTTAAATCCATTGTAATCTGAGCCCTAGCCAAATTATCAATTATTATACTCCTTTCCTTTAACTTATGTTTAGATTAAACCTTGTTTGTTTTCATTTTTGTTTATTTCTTATTGATTTCTCTTAATAAATCCCCTTTTGAGTTGTCTAGATAATCTTACATTAATTAATCTAATATACGCTCAGATTCCTAAGGAGAACGATACTCGGGGTTTACTTTGTTTTATACTATTTGTTGACAAGGTGTACTTCCTTTTGGGTCTAGGATTAAATTGATTAAAATTATAAGTTGTTTAGACCGCAACACCTATATGACTCTTAGATCTATTAGGTAATAACTTTTTGCTAAAACATATCTTATATGTTTTTCCCTAGCCCTGCCTCTAAATTAGTATGATCATGAGTTTACTCATCCAAATCACATGAATTTAGTTAAGTAAGGCCCATTATAAGACTAAATATATTCGGGTTAAAGTGGCCTTAATTTTGCTTAACAAGCCTAACAAGAAATAGAACTCTGCTTTAATCCTATAACAATGGAATGCATTATTTATGTTCTAAACATGCACTTAATATTTTAATGAGGGATTTAAAATTTCTAGGTCCCATTCAAATTAAAATAATCTCATTCTATTAATTTATCTAACATAATCTAATTATGAAAGATAACTTGACTACTTTAATTGATTCTAATTATTGATTTGATAATTATGTAATTTAATTAATCAACTCTTAAAAATTAAATTAAATTTCAAAACATTTCTAATTGAAAAAATTGCAAACTATTTTTAAAACATAGAAAAACAACTTTTCTAATTTTATTAGGAATTTAAACTAAGTTAAACTTAATCTTATTAAGAAAAATAATTAAAAAATTAAAAAAAATTAAAAAAAAATAAGAAGTATGTTGGTGCGTGCACCTATTGCTTTACTTAGTGCCACGAAACATGTGCCCTTTCTTCTCCAGTAAACGCTAGTTAAATTTTTTTTCATTTTTTTATTGCTCTTTACTACTTCTATCCCTTTTCTTCTACCTTTTATGGCCTTTATTGAAGCCCACCAAAACTATATAGCTTGTAAAAACAAAACGCTAACAGATCTGAAAGATCAAATTTATAGAGAGAGAGAGAAAATCACAACCTATAGTGGTAAAGAACGCTAATGGTTACTACTACCACTAGGGAAACTAGTAGAATAACTGATTAAAACACATTCTCAAACAAACGCCAAACAGTTCAATGAGTTTTAAGATTTCACAGTCCATTGGGGTCACAGAAACAATTTCTAGCATTAATAACTCAAAATGTTATCCATTGAACAACTTTTGTTTAAATGTACAGAACATGTAAAATCACCAACAATGCATACGCTTTGAATTTAAAAACTAGAAACCAACTGATATTGAATTAATTATAAACATCTTAAGCAACCTTCGGTTAAGAGTGACTAATTGCTACACATTTAAATGACAATAGTTATTAATAAACTTAACAATTCCTGCTTTTCAAGAAACAAGTTTATCAAACGACTAAGAATTAAAATGAAGGGAAAAAGTGTAATTTAAACCTAAATGTTTGTATGAATATGTCGGTCAGAGCCTAACATTTGGCAGTGTTCAGGGTAAACCATAACATTTCCAAAACATTCAAAAAGATCCCTAACGTTTCCAAAACGTTTGAATCAAACCCCGACTCACTTTTTTGTTACTTTTCCCGTTAATTGACACGTGGCCCAGGGTTTGATTCAAACGTCTTAGAAACTTTAGGGTTCTTTTTGAATATTTTAGAAACGTGAGGGTTTATTCTAAACATTATCAAACGTTAGGGTCTGACCAACATATCCATATAAACATTTGGGTTTAAATTATATGTTTTGCTTATGTATGATTAAGATATGGATGTTTTCTAGATTTAGGTAAATATAACTTGTGATCTTTATTTTTTAGTGTTCATTAAATAAATTATCAAAATTAATTATTTTATTTTTATAATTTAACTATTTATTATAAATTTTATATTTTAAAAATTATTATTATTATTTATCTATA
>JAOXYD010216270.1:0-19576 GCA_028565735.1 Pinacopodium congolense
TAAATGTCATGAATTAGGAGTTATCTCTAGGCTTGATCACCCTTTAGGTAATTTCTTAATCCAAAATCTAGGGTTAAGCGTGTGATACGTAATAGTCCATAGCAATTCCCGAAAGTAGCAATAGGCTAGTTAAATTTGTCAAGATACTTAATTAACTAACCTAGGGTTCCATACCTTTATGTTACACCTTCCAAGCTTGTGAGTAGGTGACCTAAGTTAATCGTTCCTTAATACCTAAAGTGTCTTCACTATTAAATCTAGAGAGCTTGTTCTAGGTTATAGATGGGGATATGGGAATTTCTAGAGCTTATTATAATTGTCTAATTTAGAGGAACTGAGTGCTTGAGAGCTTATTCGAGCCTATAAGCTAACACCATGACTAGAGTACCTCTTATTTAGATTCTAGGGTCAACGATCATCCTAACATCCTAAAGATATCTCTAACCTACTTCTTTGCTATTGTTATTAATCTTTTCTAAATTTTTTTTTGTGGTTGTCTCTTTATTGGTGTCTTTTGCATCTTGGTTTATCTTGCTTTCATCTATTCAGTGTGTTTTATTTTCTCTTTCTTGCAACATTTGAAATAACATTTTCATCTTAACTCTCTACAGTTCGACCCTAGCTCAGCATTATTGCATAATTTTGATAGTTAGAAATTTATTATTTGATAGCTTGCGACGAGTTCATCATTAGGCATGACATAATTTATATTTTTGATGTTCGATTATAATTCATGAATTCGCATAATATATTTTTCCTAGTTTTTTTAGTTATCTTTGTTTTTTTTTTCTTATTTTATTTTCTTTAATTTTGTTAGTTATCTTTGGGTTTTTTTAAATTCCATCACATAATGGATTTGTTTTTATTTTCTTGTTCTTTTATGCAACATTTAGGAATGGTTGAAAAATAAAACTAGTCCTCTATAGGATTAACCCTGACTTGCCATACAACATAGTTAGTTTAGGTATTTATTATTTGGAAGCTCACAATAGCTACAACAGTACGATACTCAATTTACTCAATTTTATAGTACTTGTTGATAAAGTCCATGAGAGATTTGGATGGTTCCTTCACCTACGATTATAAATGTTAGAAAATGGGTTCCCCGATTACCTATTGAAATTCCATACATATTAGGCTTTCTCAAGCTCTTGGATAAAAGGGCTTCTTACTTAAAAATCTATGGATAAATGGGATTTCCCTCCATAATGTTTGCACACAACTTACCTTTTAAGTGTACTACTACTATCTCTATTAACTAGACTATCCAATTCTTATTTATAACCCCTATTTGGGCAGCTAAACCTACAATGTTATTTGTCACGTGAGCTCTAGATGGTTTCCTATAGGGATGCTTAGAATGGTATTAAAAGTTGTTAGTCACCATCTCCTTTATCAATTTATAGGTTTGATCTGGGCTCTTCCTTATAAGATTGCCTCCAATGGCAACATCTATAGTACTACAAATGGAAGGGTTAACACCAGTATAGAATATGCTAACTTGCTTCCATGTATTAAATCCATGACTCAGGTACTTAGACAACATCTCTCTAATCCTCTCTCAAGCCTCATATAGATTCTCATTCTCATGTTAAAAAAAGGATGTGACCTTGTTTTTCATCTTTACTATCTTAGTTGGTGGGGAAATTTTAGCTAGAAAGAGCTCTACAAACTCGTCCTAAGTAGTAAGAGAACCAAGTTAGAAGGTAAGAGCTAGACTCTAACCTTATCTTTAAGGGAAAAAGGAAATAATCTAAGATTAACTGTGTCCTTTGAAATCCCATTATGTTTAAAAAGATCATGTATAAAAGGTTTCTAAATAGGTAATTAGGTGCTCTAGAGTTGAGCCTCCAAACTGTGAGGCCTTAACCATAGAAATAGTGTTATATGTCAAAATTATTTGCATTGATCCTAAGTCTAACTATGCTAGCTAGAGGCTTATTGTTGTTTTCCATAGCTAAGCATATCTTAGTGGGTAAATATGTGTAACTTCATTATCCTAAGATGCCATTACTAAGGATTTAATATGTACTTAAGTCAATCCTCATTGATAGCTTCCACTTCTACTTTGTTAGATGTACCTACCTGAGTTTCTTTCCTAAGTTTATGTAGAGTATGCTCTAACTGCAGATCCAAATTTAGTTCCTTGGTCTTTTAATCATGAGTATATGTGCAAAACTAATAAATGAACTAAAAAAAATAAGAAAAACACCTAAAGAAAACAAATAAACAATACTAAAAAAACCACAAATCTAAATAAGGATAGAATTAAAAAATATTAAGGAAAAATATAAACAAAAAATAGCAAAAAATACACTTTAGACTAATCAACATAGATATAACCCTAGTATTAAAAGTGAAGTTGATCCTTATACTTCCTTCTTGGATTCTATTAAGATCCCTAATAATGATGCCAAAAATTTGTTTCAGTTTCCTATACTAATTTTTTTATTATAATTTTCTCCTATGACCAATCTAAGGCAAATGTACCTACTAACTAGTAATACAATTGCTCTAAGTCAAGAGATCATTCCCTCAAGGATCTAATTGTAACTACTAAATCAATTAACATGTAATTATCTAAAAAATTACAAATTGATTAATTGACTAGATTGAACTACTAAGTTAAATTACAATATCTCTTTAGTTTATGTAAAATAATTCAAATTATAATAAAGGCTACCAATCCAAATGTATAGCTAAGTTTTTGAATTTCAATGAATTAATTAAGTTAAGAATGATTGTATGGAATAATATAATATATCTTCATAAAATCAAGCATAGCTATGGTTAAGATAATGTTCGATCTTTCTTGGTCCTATTTCATTATTTGGTCATTCACCAAACTTAGGTAATATACTTAAAGCTTAAAAAGTTCAATCATCCAATCCCTATTTTAGAACTGAAACCTTCACAATAACCAATATTTGATCATTTATTGATTTAAATTGTGTTTTTTAATCAAATTTTCCATTATCTACGGTGGATTTCTTGGATCCCTAATTATCAACTAATTTATTATCTAATAATTAATTCTAAGTGACAAGTTTAAAATAGATAATAAAGTACTTATGTAAAGAAATATTAGAAGAAAATTCAAAGAAAAATAACTTACTAAATCATCTATTCACCTTTCCTTAGCTATTGATCAAGTTTAGTGACAAATATTAATCAATAAATACAAATATTTAATCATAAAGCATAGATTTACTTATTAAAATACAAAGCGTTTAGAATATAAACAAAATTAAAGGTTTAGAATATACCAAAAATATGTTCCAAATTGAGTTTTAATCTCTAACACATTGATCCACTCTTCAAAAACTTTTTAATCTTTAAAATCGGTCTAAGTACTTAATAAAATGAATTGAAAGAGAAAATATAAAGGACTTAAAACCTTATAACCCCATGGAAAACTAATCTAAAAATCTAGCAAAAATCTAGTTGAAATCTTTGCAAAACTCTCTAAAAAGTGTTTAAATATATCTTAGCTAGGTCTAGGGTAGTCTAGGGAGTGATTGATCTAATTTTCCCTTGAATTATGTATTGTAATATGCCTTTAAAAACATCAACAACCCTTAAAGTAAAAATCACTAGTGCCATTCAATCCCTATGTTATTCTTCTATCTGCATAATGGTCTTCAACGGTGATTGCTCACTCTACAATAGTGGTATTAAAGGTTCACTCTGTTCTCATGAGTTGACTACAACAGTGGCACAATTTAGAAATCAATGGCATCATTAATGACATATGCTATTCTTTTGGAAAGCACCCACACTTTGTCTTTTTTACGCAAAATGTATCCTCTTTTGCATAAACCTGAAATTTAAGCAATTATAGACATTAAATTGGAAAATTTGATATCAAGTAATGGTAATAAATGTTAAATTATACTCTCAAATCCTATAAATTATACCCTTATCATCTATCATTCTTTAACATGCATTTATTTAATAACTTTAATGTTTCCTTGTACTTGGAAGTTATCTTTTTCCTTTTCAAGGTTTTAACTTCTAAACATTATACTAATTCATCATATGGCAATTCATCATCATTGTTATCATTATCATCATGAGAATAAAAACATGAGGGTACCTTATCACCGATAATAATGAAGCACATATTGGCTACTTCCTTTTCATAACTTTCACTTTATAAATCACTAGATTCATCCCACATTGTAGCTTTAGGTTCCTTCTTCTTCTTATTCTCCCTCTTCTCCTTCTTACTACTTTTCTTACTCTTCTCCTTGTCCTTGAAGTGGAAATCAAAACTAAATGTATCATAGTTTGCAACATACAAAACAAATTATGTTAGATGATTTTCTTCTATATTGAAATTTACCTTGACTTTTCTCCTTAAAAAGTCATTCTTCCTCAAAAAATTTTGGAATCTTCTAGTGTGGAGTGTTGTGCCTTCATCATTAGTCCCACTTGATGATTTCTCATCATTATTTGAAGCTTCCCTTGAGTACTTAAATACCAATTCTTCTTTTTCGACATAATCTTCTCTTCTTTTATCTTTTTGAGTTGCATCTCATATTTGAGAAGGGAATTGAGGAGCTCTTTTAAGGGCAAGTTGTTCAAATCTTTAGCCTTTTAGATTGTCGCCACTTTAGCCTCTAATGCCTTCAGCAGGTATCTAAGAATTTTTCCCAATTAATTCAAAATTAATATAAGATTTTCTTGAACATTTCAATTCCTTTAATAATGTCAATGAACCTGGTACATGCTAGAAATTCCTTTAAACTTTTAATTTTAAGTTCATTATTATTATTTATTATTTCATGTATTTTATTTTGTTTAATCAATTGATTAATATACTTCCACACTTCCATACGAGGCTTGTGAATGTAGGATCCATTAACTTAGAAATTAAAAAAAAACCTAATCCACCCCTTTCTTAGGTTCTAAATAGGACCATCAAATTGTATTAGAGCCTACCTCTCAACTAATTTAATTATAGTACATTATTGAGAAAATATAAGGCACATATGAGAACCTTTACAGCCTCGAACAATGTTAAAGACTAAAACATAAGTAGGCTCTTTATTTTGAAATGACTATCTATACTAGAAAACGAGGATGAGATGCTTCCTTATGGCTGATAGTGTAAAGTTGTGAAAAATAGTTTCACAAAAAACCCTTATACCTATAAAAATCATAGGAAATTAAAATGTACCTAAAATCAAGTATAAGTGGGATAATAGTGATGAAAAGTTAATGTCCCTAAGAAATAAAACAATGGATATACTATTGATAAGGGTATAATTTAGTGAATTTTCATATGTGATTTAAGGTAGTTTTAATCCTATTTTGATGCCAATATACTTAAATTTGGTTTGTTAATAGTTGACATGTAGGTGTGGACCTTAATGGGCAAATTTTAAGTGAAAAAGATCAAGTTTAGAGAAGAATTAGAGAAGATTGAAAAAAAAAAAAGGATTAGATTTTGGGAGTTTAATGATGGGTATCAATGATGCTATTGATCTCTCTAGAACCATTGTTGATACCTGAGTATCAAACCCGTAAATGATGGGTGATATTTGAGGCTATTGAAGCTACTGTTAAGTTTCCTTTAAAATCTAGAAAACATTTTTCTCCATTAGGTTTGAGGATAAACAAGACATATACTTCCCTAAATGCCACACAGACTAATTGGGACATATTTAAGGAGCCAAAGTAGACCAGTTCGTCACCTCTTTCATCTCCATATCTTTTCTTCATATTTTCCTCTTGTTTTTAGTGTTTTAAACTTTCCTTTAAGTTGTAGTTGGAGAATAATCAATTATTTTGTGTTTTAGAGTGATAAAACATACATTCATCTTGATTTTGTTATTGCTTAGCTACTGTTTTATTCTTACTTTGACTTTTTATGTTATTGCATTTGGATTGTGTTGGATAGTTGTGTAAACTTTTGAATATTATGAAATAGGGTGTTGAATCTTTATGTTCATTGTCTTGCTATTTATCATTTTTCCTTTGAATTTATTTTCTGGTTTGGTTGATTTTAATATGTTAGGCTAAATTTTCATGAGTTAGAATGTATTGAAGGAATTATGGGATTACAATAATGAGAATAGGATTTGGTTTTAATAGGTATTGTGTTTTTATGCTTAGATTGAATCAAAACTTAGGTTAAATGCCAAGAATTAGGGATTATGCATACACTTGATTACCATATGTATTATTTCTAGTTTGAATGCTAGGTATGGGCTTGTGATACGTAATTTTCCCCAGTTAATACCATAAGTAGTAGTAGGTTAATTGATTTTGGAAGTAAAACTGAATTAATTTAGCCTAGGGTTTTGATTCTATAAGATACATAAGAACATTTTCATAGATATGTGATCGTATCAAATTTACTTAAAGTTAGAGGAATATAGAACACAAGAACATTTTTGTATCTATAGGCTAACATCTTAGCTAGAATACAATTTACATGTTTTTTATGATCAATTATCTTTCCTAAATCCCAATAATATTTTTCTCGCTTTTTTAGTATTGTTGTTTATTTCTTTGCATTCTGCATTCTTATCTATTTGTGTTAGTTTCGTTAGTTTTAATTAATTAACTATAGGCTTTCAATGATTCAATTGAGTTATAAAAGGGTTGGAGTACCTAATCTAGGGTGCCTTCACTTAATCAAGACAATGCTATAATTAAGATAATGCCTTATCTCTATTGGTCATTCATCAGACATACTCAAGTAATAGGCTTAAAGTTCAAAATGTGTAACCTAAAAAACACCCTATTTCTAGATTAACACCCTAATGATTAACCAAAGTTTGTGTATTAATTGATTTAAACTATGTTTTTTATTGATTTATCCAATAATTAAGGTAGATTTCTCGAATCCTTAATCATCGAATGCCTTTATCTTAAATGGCTATCTTAAAACAAGCATTAAGCATTAAAATAAAAAAATATTATCATCCATCATGCATAAGAAACTAAAGTAAAGCATTTACGAGCCTTACCTCAGCTAAAAATTAGATTAAAACCATATAAAGATCAAAGAATAAGAAGAATAAACCTTAGGTAAAATGTTCTTGAATATATTTAATAAAGGAATAAGATAAAAATGATTTAAGAGTTTATAAAGCACCAATGAAACTCTAAATTGAAGTGCAACTATGAATCAATTGTACAAACTCCTGAAATCCTTATAAACAACATGAAATATCCAAATACAAATGTTAGAAATGAAAACAAAAGGAAAACCTAATCTAGAGAAAGAAGAAGAAAAATCTAGCTAAGGAAGTGATTTTGGTTGCCAAAGACTTATTTTACATGCATGAAAGTGGCTTCTGGAGTTCCATTTATATGTCTTCTATAAATGGTTGCAACTTGATGTAAGTTAGGGCTAAAATGATTAGAAATCTAGATTAAAAAATGCATCTGGGTACTTAAAAGACCTGTGAGTCGATAGTTAAATGATGACATTTAAATACTCACGTTTAACTCCCAAAACTAACTTGAACGTGAGTTTTAGGTACTTAAATAGTGGTTCAACAAACCCACGTTTAAGTCCTAAAGTGCTTCATTTTTATCTTTTTCCATAAATTTCTTCACAATTGATGATCAATATGTCATTTAAATGATTCCAAACATAAATAAAACATTTAAACATCAAAATAAGGGTAGTTGAGAATGAAATAATCATGAAAAATACTATAAAATGACCCTGTTATTTCTCCCACACTTAAGCATTTACTTATCCTTAGGCAAATCAATCAATCATCAATTTAGAATAACATATAATCATAGGAAAAATGAAACTCATTAAACATATCCATTGAAAAGATTCCTTAATCCTTTAATTAAAATGAACTATTAAGATGTTTTATAAGAGATTAATTAAGTCAAGTCACAAATGAAATTAAGTTACTTCATGTTTCTTCAAATTCAACCTAAGTCGCAAAACTCAATTCCATATGTAAAATGGATATAAGCAACGTAGAAAGCATCATCATTTAAACAATTCCACACCTTTTATTCATTAAGCACAAAACATAAACATAAATGTGATATTTTAAGGCTAGGTTAAGAAGTCACTCAATCAATTTACCCGAAGATGAACATTTTGTCGTGAACATCTCTAATTACTCAATTGAGCCACCTCACATTAATTGGCTACTATCACCACTATTTAACTTCAACCAATTTGTTCTAAGCTAGCAGAGTGAATGAAAACTTGCTCACTTTTTCACTTTTTAGAACACTTTTTCTTATTTTCTTTTTAACGGATTTTTGCATGATTTTGAATTTTAGTTTAAACAAGATGATGAAAATATTTAAAAGAAGCCACAATTTATTTAGAAATATGCATTTTAGAAATGGAAAATCATAATGATCATGAGATATCCACTATCTAAAACATGAAGCAATTTAAAACCATTCAGTCATTAATTGTCAAAATCAAATATAAAACATCTTAATTTGTTAAAATAATCGAAATAAAAAGAAAAAATGTTCAATGGTATGCTTCAATTTTTTTTTTTTCACAAATTATAGATTATGATGAAAAAGATGATAAAATGATGAGCAATAGGATAAATAAACATAAGTGTGATAAACATGATATCCTTTCCCCACACTGAAATTGAACATTGTCCCTAATATTTATAAAATCGATAAAAAGCACAATAATGGGGGAAAAGGGAATAGAAAACACCCTAATAAAAATGATAAAAGGAAAATGATCAATAATGATGATATCGTTTTGAGATCCGTTAGCGTGAATATTGAACATTGATAATTGATTGTAGTAATTGAAAAATGGTAAAAGGAAAATGAAAGTTCCAGGGATAATATAAACAAAAGTCGTGCTCCATCTATAGATAAATAGCGTCAAAGTGAAAAAGGGAGCCAGTACACATCAAAATAACTAAAATATAACTGAAGAGATGAAATACAACTTAAAATGCTGAAATTAATCACACTAAAATGAACTAACAAAAGCAAAATTCATGAACAAAAGACAAAAGTACAATTCAAAAACATCTAACTACTAGGACTAAATGACGATTATTAGGGACTTAAACGATGTTGTTTAATACAATCGTTTAAGTCCCAAAATCACTTATATGGTGGTTTCTATAACTTAAACCTTGCCACCATTTAAAACCTATGTTTAGGTCCTAAAAAACACTCTTAAGCATGAAAAACTTGACATAAAACCTCACCAAATTATTTCTAATTCAAGGCCTAATAATTCCAAATGGATTATACATCATATTTGCTCAAGGATGAAGGCTAGAAACACTTAAAACAATGGAAATTAAACTAAAAGAGATTGGAGCACACTAAAAGAAAAAAAAAACTTTAAAGAAAATAACTAAACAAGCTAATGAAAACTAAAATAAAACTCACCAAACTCTAATAAAACAACCTAAGGGAAACTTAAACACATTAAGCTTAAAGAAAGAGCATCAAAAGAAAAGGATATTAAGATCATCAAACAAAAACACTTAACATGTAACAAATACAAAAGGATCTCATAAACATTAAAAGTAAACTAATGCATAAGAAAATACTTGAAAAATACACTACATAAAGCCAAATAAAAACTCACTAAACTCTAAAAAAGGAATCCTAAAACAAAATTTTAAAATAAAATCACATTAAACCTAAATTAAAGAAACCAAAAGACTAGAGAATAGACTATAGAACACACTTTAAAGGCAAAATAAATGAAATTAAAACCAAAAAAACACTAAATTGAAATAAAAGAGCCTAATTTTATGGTAGGGATGCCTCTCAACAAGCTCTTCTTTAAAGTCTTTTAGTTGAACCTTAATGTTAGGGAATTTTCAATCTCACATTTGGTTTATCATCTAACACCTTATCTTTTTTCTTTTGATATGGGCAAGCTAAAGTTCCATGGGCTTCTATACTTCTAATTAGACATTTAAATGCCTTATGAACCTTACCCTTGATGAAACACCAATCAAAACCCCTTCCTTTGACAAAATACTATGGATAATAATCAAGAATTACAACTTTGGGCTTGGGATTAAAAGTTCTAACACCTATAAAATCAAATATCTCTACTGGTGCCTTAGGTTCTATAATTTCCTAACTCTTGACAACCTCATCATAAACTTTAACTATAAATTCTTTTGGTTCAAATATGAGCTTCTCTTCACCATCAATCATGTCCTTAACATGGCTTGCATTAACTACTTCATCTTTTTTTAGTCTAGTGGTTCCGAAATCATGTTTTTCTAAGTTACTTATAGGTCCTTCCACATCATTAGCTACTTGAACTATAAATTCAATAAGTGATTCATCACTTGTTAATACTTCTTTATAATTCTTTAATTCTTCATTTTCAAGAACCTAAATATGATCAAAGCATTCAACAAGTTCCATATCATTTCTTCTAAAGGCAATTGAAAGTTCTTGCTCACCATTATCTATATCAAAAGTTTCTATCTCACTTGATCCTACTATAGTGGTCTTAGGAGGTTTAATGGAATAATATTCTCTAAGGGATTCTATTAATTGCTCCCTCTAAATAGGATAAAAGGATTTCAATTCTTCCATGGTAGGTTGATTGCTAGACATGCTTTCATGGATTAACTCATAAATTGTTGATTTATAAGGCTCATGTTGATAAGAAAATAATGAAGGTTTTCATAACATGGAGGATTATACCAAGGATAATCACAATAATTCATCAAATTAGGGTTATAAATTTTATCAAATTGCTCAATATAGCCATCATCCTCATCATTTCCTTCAACTTTAGGCTTATACCATTAGCAATTTTACCAGGAGTAATGTTGCCTCATGTCCCAAAAAAAAACTAAAAGAAAAAAAATTAAAAAAAGAAAATTTCAAGTCTAAACATCAAACAAACAAAGAAAAAAATATAGAAAAGAAAAGAAAATTTTCTAAAGTAATTGACATTGAATCACTAGATGTATTTCCCAAAAATAGTGCTGGAACTTGTTATTGGTTGTTCTTATCTAAATTCTCACAATTAATTATCAAATTTAAGCAATTAAGCATGTATTTTCTTAAGGCAAATTCAAAATAACTATTAAAAAATTATACCAGTTAACAAGTAATAAAGCACAGTATATTTAAGACTCTAGATGTCAATCCCAGGAAAAAAATATTGTGAGTACTAGATCACTCATATTACAATTATTTAGAGAACTCAAGATTGCAAATTAATGAAAGTTAAAGCAACTAATCAAACCTTAAAGCTTCCAATCAATGTAAAGGAATTCATAATGCCTTAAAGATTAACAAATTGAATTAATTAGTTAAAGATTAGGCTTTTAATGATTCAACTGAGTTATAAAAGGGTTGGAATGCCTAATCTAGGATATATTCACTGAATCAAGAAAATGTTATAGTTAAGATAATTCCTTATCTTTATTAATCATATCCTAAAGTTTGTTCATTCATCAGACTTAGATAATAGGCTTAAAGTTCATGAAATTTAACATAAAAATACCCTATGTCTAGATTAACACCCTCATGATTAACCAAAGTTTGGTCGTTCATTTATTTAAACCATGTTTTTTATTAATTTATCTAATAAATTAAGGTAGATTTCTTGAATCCTTAGTCATCTAATTTCTTTGTCTTAAGTGGCCAACTCAAAACAAGCATTAAGCAGTCAAATAAACAAAGATTATCATCCAACATGGATAAGAAACTAAAATAAATAATTTACGAGCCTTTCCTCGGTTTAAAATTAATTTAAAACCATATAAAGATAAAAAAAATACGAAGAATAAAACTTAAGGAACATGTTCTTGAATATTTTAATAAAGGAGTAAGATATAAATGATTCAAGAATTCAAAAAGCTAAGTGAAATGATCATAAATCTAGTTGGAAAAACACGTGTTGGTACTTAAACAATCCTTGAGTCAATATTTAAATGACACCTTTTAGATACCTGTGTTTAACTCTCAATATTGACTTCAATGTAAGGTTTAGGGACTTCATTGGTGGTTCACAGACCCACATTTAACTCCTTAAATGTTCCATTTTTTATTTTTTCCATAAATTTCTTCACAATTTGGGATTAATCCTCACTTTAAACAATTCCAAAAATAAATAAAACATTTAAGAATCAAAATAGGGGTGATTACACATTAAATAATCATGAAAAATACTAAAAAATGAACTTATGTCACTATAAAGTAGCCTATTTTTCAATTAAAACTTAAAAAAATAAATCCAATTCTATCCTAGACCAAACCGAAGACAGATGCATATTGTTAACTAGTATAAAATAGATTAAACCAAGTATCGTATATAAGGGACTAAAGTGCAAAAATATCAAATTAAATGATGTATGATTACCCATATCACCAAAGTTTGATTGACTAAAAAAAGAATTAAAACTAGCAAATAAAAAAATATGCAATATGTAAACTATGAGTGAAGTGAGATTAACTTTAAAACGGGCAAAAACTAGCTAAGGCTTCAGATTTCAATGGGTTAATCCCTTTAAATTAATGGATGTGGATTGATTTAGGATCTACTTTACTAAAACAAAACATAACCATTGTTCATGGAAATGTCTTTTCTCTTTTAAACTCAAATAACCTATTTGATTCATAAATAATTTTAAATAAAAGGAATTAATCACAAGAAGCCCATAATCAAGTTGGCTAATCATAGGAATCCTCATATAAGACCCTATGGCTAGTCTACTTTTAGTTGAAAGTACGTTACCTAATTGAATTTTTGAAATTAAACACTAGTGTTTATGGATTTCAATTACCTAAGGCTCTAAACTAAGTGATCAAGCTAAATTAAGAAAAATAAACATTCAATTACGATAAAAATCAATCAAGCACAATCTATTTAAAGCTCAAATAACATCCTAACCTTAGCTAAAAACAATCTAACCACACATATTCATCAATAGAAAACAAGTTAAAGTCACAACAAAGGTTTCTACTAAATCAACAAAATAGAGTCAATATAAGTGTTAAAATGAAAAATACAAAAGACCAATGTTAGGCCTGGAATTCAATGAATTTTATCTCAATTTAATCCAATTTTAAGGTACATTGTTTCCAATTTATTGTTAAAGTGATTAATTATGTTTATAAATGCTTAACATTGTAGATGGAAGCTAAAACTTGAAGAAAATCCAAGATTATGCAGCTAAAATTCTGAAATTTAGATTAAAATGTTGACCTCAAGCAGCTTAAATGACATTGGCATGGGTTGTTTACTTTTGATCCAAATTTTCTTGTTTATTTATGACGTTTTGAGCTAAATCTTAGCTAGGAATAGGTTCTTAAATGTTTTTAGTGAGTTTATAACATGTTATTGGATGATAATCTTTGTTTATGTTAGATCTTAAAACATATCTTAACTTGATCAATTAAGATATAAGCTTAGATGATTAAGTAGAGGACCAATCACTTAATTCATTGGAAAAAATCCATAAATAACATGTTTTTATTCAATATATGACCATTGATTGGTTAAATCACGAGGTTACTAATCTTTAATATACATTTAGGATTAAAGACTTCTTAGTTTTAAGCCTACTTCCTATTGATTTATGAGTGGACTAAACCATGAACTTAGGAATGTTAGAGAAAAGGTAATGACTTGACCATAACTTTGTCTTATTTTAGTGAAGACCCTAGATTAGAAATTCCAATCCATCATAACATACGCCTAGCCCCTAGCCATTTAATCAATTAGTAATCCTTAAATAATTTTGGGATGCAATTGCAAAATTAGAAGCTTTTTAAGTGTTTTTAGTTTAATTAATCCCTTTTAAATCAAATCCTTAAGTTCCCTTAGATAGTTGTAATCTAATTTCCATAGTATTCATACAATTAGTTCTTCATAATTTTGACATTTTGGAGTCTTAAATATACTCCACTTTATTACTTGTGACTGGTACACTGTCTTTAAGTTGATGTGGTATTGAATTTGATTTGCATGTTAATTGATTGATTTATTTGAGCTAAATTAGTGTTACCAAATCAACCCAGCAACCAATAAGAATATGGACACTCCTTCAAAAAATTTTCACCAAATCATCACTTGAAAGCTCCTAAATATAAAAATTTAACTAATGATGAAGGTTGGATAGAAAAATAAGATAAAACCTAACATATGATGATGTAAATTGAGAATTTGTCTTAAATTATCTAAAAAAATGATTTATAACAAACTATTTATAGTCTCTACAAGAGACTTTTAGGTTTTGAGAATAATTATGAAGTAATTTGGTTAAGTTTATCCCTAAAAATAGAAAAAACAAAGAGTACAGTGCCATCAACAGTGATTTAGTATTTGATCAATGGCCCTTGCTATAGACCATTATTGATGGGCCAATTTCCAAGAATAATGATGGTTGAGTTCATCCATTAACTGTGTTGTTATACATCTGTAATAACTGCCGTTAATGGTCTGTCCTCCATGTCCTTACTTATTTTTTTCTCTAATTCACTCCTAATACTCCAATTTGCTCCATAATCATTACGCACTTGAAATTAGAAAGAATAACTCTCAATTAGTGTGGTTTATGCATTAAAAGGGATAAAAGCATATCAAATCATGTATTAAAACCAATGTATTTTTTCCCTTTAACACTTTATAGCGTGCAACAAACTTAACATACATATTAAAAGAGGTCATAAATGTCTGTTTGATAATTTTCCAAGAAACTACACCACCTGCTAACATAAAAATATACAGTGATGTTGACTTTCTATTATTTAGACATATTACAAAATCTAAATTTGTATACCTAACCAAATTCAAATTCTGAACTTTCTTCTATGTCAACATATAATTAGTACCCTTCATATATCTAAAAAAATGTTTGAATATATTTTAGTAGTCCACACCTAGGTTAGAAAAATATCTATCCAATAGTACAAAAAAGATTGCAATGTTCAATATAGTGTATACTTGGGCATACATCAGGTGACCTATTATACTAGATTATGGAATATTCTTCATGGTCTCTTTCTCATCTTTATTTTTTAGAAACTGTGCCAAAGATAATTTCTCTCCATAAGTACTAGGTTGATTTGGTGTCATTAATTATTCTCAAATTAATCAACAAATTCACATGCAATTCCAAATCAAATCTAAATCAACATAATAGTAGTATACCAGTCGTAAGTAATAATGTGGAGCACATTTAAGACGCTGGAATGTTGAACCCATATATAACTGATTATATGGCTACTAAAGCAGTTAGATTACAATTAGCTAAGGAAGTCAAGAGCTTTTAATTAAAAAGGGTTAGTTAAACTAAGACAATCATAAAAACTTCCCACTTTGCAATTGCATTCCAAATAGGTTAAGGATTACTAATTGATTAATTTGCTAAGGACTAGGTCTAAATGACTTAAGTAACTTATGAAAGGGATTGGAATTTCTAATATAAAGACTTCACTAAATCGAGACAAAGCTATGGCTAAGTCATTGCCTTTTCTCTAACATTCTTAATCCATGGTTTGGACCACTCATAATTCTAAGAAGTAGGCTTAAAGTTTAGGAAGTTATAATCCTAAAAACCATATTCAAACTTAGTACCCTTATGATAACCAAGGTAGATTTCTCATATCCTTGAATTAAACCATGTTGTTTACTAAATTTTCTAATGATTAAAGTAAAGATTGTTGGATCTTTAACCATCTTACATCATGTTCTATGTGGCCAACTCAAAATAAACATTATGATCTTAAATAAACAAAGATTATCATCCAATCATGTGTTATAAACTCACTCAATACATTAAATAACTGGTCTAATTTAATTCAAAACATCATAAATAAATAATAAATTTTGAATCAAATAAAGGCAGCTCATGTTCTTGCATATATATGAATAAAAGAGATTAAATAAGGGAAAGAAGGGTTTAGATTTCACAAAATGATGATACAACGTGATAGGAAGCCTTCAATCACCTTTAAAAACTCCTAAGATTCCTATAAACATCCAAAAAATAAAAATTACAAAGCTTGGAAACAAAAAGAAAAGAAAAAAATAAAAAGTAAGGAAAGAAGAAGAGAATCTAAATTTGATCTGAATTTCTACCTTAATCCATCCTAACTGTTTCAAAAATGGTCTTTAAGTCTTCTTTTTTTATGTCTAGAGCAATTAGGAACAAGTTGGAGCAAGTTGCAGTAAGTAGGGAGCAAGTTACAGCTAGAAATATCTTGAAAACTACTAAAACGGTGCTTAAGAGGAGCAAAAAGGTAGGCTATGAAAGCATTGTTTAGGTCATTTGCTTCAAAAGTAAAACGACGACCTGAGGAGCATAACGGTGGGCTAGATAGTTTTGGTCTAAAATTTAGAACTTTTTCTACATAATCTCATATTTTCTTGTAGAATTGTCTTCCATCAACATTGTACAACATTTATAAATATAATTAAGCACTTTAACATCAAATTAGAAGCAATGTGCCTTAAAATTAGATTAAATTCATATGAGCATTTAACTTTTGCTTGTCCTCAAGCAAATCATTAAATCATCTAGTTCAACGTGACCTATAAGCATAGGAAAACTTGTCTAACTCATCAAACATAATCAATTTCCCAATTTCCTTGGTTTTTCAAACATTATGCACTTAAATTGGGTTTTTAAACATTATGCCCTTAAAACATGGTATATAGCCAATTAAGTATACTAAGTCACAAATAACTTTAAATCACTTCAAGTTTCTTCAAAGTCAAACTCAATCACACATTCATTCCACATGCAAAATGAATAGTGCTAAAGCAAGATGCATCATCTTTCAAAACCATCAAATATCCTTTATTCATTAAAACCAAAACTATAAAGAAAAAATATGAGCTTTTTGAATAAGTAATCTTATTACACGAAGATTAACATTTTGTCGTGAACATCCCCAATAATTTAATCAAATACCCTTACATCAATTGGCTATTAGCTCCACTCATAAACTTCGACCAATTGGTTCGAAGCTAGCAGAGTGAATAAATTCACTTACTACTTTCTTTTCCTTTTCTTTTTTCATATTTTTTACTTTTTATTTTTTCTGCTTTTTCATTTTTTTTCTTTTCTTTTCAATTTAAAGCAAGTTGATATGATATTTTAAAAGAAAACACATTTTGCTTTAAAACTATGCATTTTAAACATGGAACTCATAATGATAAAAAAATGTCATAATCCAAAACATGAAGTAATTTGAAACTATTTGATCTTCAACATACTTAATCAACCATATAACATCTAAAAGGGGTATAATAAACGAAAACAAAAGCAAAAATGTCCAATAACATGCATCAAAATCAAAAAAAAATTCCACAAATTATAGATTATGTTAAAAAAGAGACTAAAATGAGAAAGATTAGGACAAGGCAAACATAAGTGTGATCATACATTCCCTACCCTACACTTAAATTGAACATTGCCCTCAATGTTCATAAAAGACATAATAAGCACATTAATGAGGGAAAAGGGAAAGAAAGTACCCAGATAGAAGGGGCATGTTGAAACTTGCTCCATAAGATATCAAAGATTGAATATAACAATTGCGAAGCCATCAAAAGATAATTAAGGCACCAGAAACCAAATAAAAAAACCATCGTCTATAAAGGAAATATGATCAAAGAATAACAAGGAGCACAAAAGAAAATGAAACAAAAGGAAAGCATACCAAACAAAAGAAAGTACACTAAAGACACTTAAATAATACTACTATAGTTGGGTCACCTCCCAACAAGCCCTTCTTGAAGGTCTTTTAGTTGGACCTTAAAGTTAGAGAATCTTTAGTCTCTTCCTTGGTTTAAAATCTAAGATTTGCACTTCATTCTCTTGGAAAGTATAATAGGCCAAATTTTGCAAGGGTTTTAAAACATGCAATTGATTTTGACAAATTGGAACTTGACCTTGCATGGACCACCACTCGTGACTTTTAAAATTCCATGAAAAAAAGTCTTGAATTACCATATTTGACATAACATCAAGAACATTAACACCAATAAAATCCATAAACTTTATTTCTTTGATGGATTCAACCTCATTATGCTTGACAAATTCATTAAATATTTCACATTCAAGAACCTTAAAATTATGGTGTTCAACTTGAATATCATCTTTAACAGTAATAAAGTCAACATAAGCATCATCCAAGTGATCATTTAACAAGTATGTAAATCACTTTCATCACTTTCACTATTAATAATGGAATGTTCACTTTCAATTTCAACATTGTTCTTATAATCCATAAAATTCACAACATGATGGTTAGAAGTCATGGAAAAATCATCATCATCATAATCTATAGCATAAATTTCTAACTAAATTTGCTCACATTCAGGAGATGGAGTTGGAGTAATAAGTGTAATTATTTCCATTAACACTTATCTTAGGTTAAGATAGGGAGGTTCCAACTCTTTGACTATGGATTGATTGTTAGCTAGATGCTCATCTAATTGAGATACATTATAAAAGGGTTTGCACAATTTTTGAAACAACTGAATAAAGTGCCTAAACTGAGCATCCAACATCTGTAGATATTGAACTCTAGGTTGGGAAGATTGGACATTTGAATCAGAAAATATCATAAGTGGACTGTCCTCATTTCCAACTTCTTTCTTTACTTTACTACTGGTAGAGCTTCGTCGTAAGCTACTAAATAATAAAATACCTAACTAACCTAACTATGTAGCTAAGGAAAGTTAAAGTCGATCCCACGGGGAACTAGTAGTGTTTGGGAGCTATTTCTAATGCTGCACAAAAATAAAATAAAATAAAATAAAACCCCTGGAATTGAATGACATTAAAATAAAGAATAACGACAATTAACGAACACAAAACAAATAAACAAAAAACATAAATAACAAATATGAAAAGCTGGGCGAAAAATAAATTCGAGATTCTATACTTATAATTGATCCTCAAAATAGATAAGTTGTGATTGATCTAAGATGCTAGCCTATAGATTCAAAAAAGCTCTCAAACCTTAAGTTCCTCCAAATTTAGATAGGTCATATACAATAGAAAACTTACCTCTAACCATGAGGCAACCTAGAATAAGCTCTCTAGATTGAACGACGCAATAGCATTAACAAACCAGGGAACAACTAACCTAAACCAAAATCTCACAAGCTCGAATTGTGTAACTTAGAGAATTGGAATCCTAGACTAGTTGGTTAAGTATCCTAACAAATCTAACTAGCCTATTGTGACTTGTGAAAATTGCCAAGGAAAATTATGTATCACGTGACTCAATCCTAGCAATTAAACTAGGAATTATACCTAGGGTAATCCTAAGCATTAATTCCTAACTCATGGCATTTATGTAGAATCCCAATTCAATCATAACCTAAATCACAAAGCTCATTCAATTCTTAGTCAATTCTTACAATTATTCATCAAAAACTCCATCATTAACTTCCAACCCAAGAATAAATTAGCTAAACATAATTAAAATAATTAAAACTAATAAAATAATAAATAAAATAAAATAAAGGCTGAAAAATAAAATAAAATACAAGAAAATAACAACAAAAAGCTGGAAAATTAAAAACACCAAAGGAAAAACACAATTCAACATCTAATCTAACACCAACTCAAATTAACTATGCTAC
>JAOXYD010216286.1:0-19576 GCA_028565735.1 Pinacopodium congolense
TCCTTGTGGGATCGATATCAATTATACTATAAGTTGCGATCTGTATACTTGCAGTGTAGTTAAAACTAGCAAACAGTTTCAATAGCTTAAAACTCAATTGTAAAATGTGATAAATAGTTATCAATGGGTACCAACAAATATAAAGGATTAGTTGCTAGAATTTTACCTATATATAAGTGTGTTATGATATTGTTTATGTATCCATTGAGTGTGTAATGAATCAATTGTGCAGGAAATACAAAGTGACTAAATTGGGATGAATTATTAGTATTGTTTTAGAGGTGTATTACAACTTATTTTGTGAAAGCTATGTACATTCCTCATCGTAGCATGTAGGGAGCCTCGTAAGCACTTTGGATGAGTCAAGTGTGACATTTTGTAATGTGTAATTTTAGGTTAGTATAATTATAAGGAAATTTTTATAAGGATGGTAACTTGTTGCAGGGAAAAGAGGTTTTACTCTAAAACCCATGAAAAAGAGAAAGAGGTTGTAAAGGGTTCCATAAAACCCAAAAGAAAAGGGAAGTGATTTGTAAAACTATTATTTATAATGAAATTCCAAACAAGGTGTTGAAAGTGGACATAGGTGTGGAATTAGACACAAAATCACTATAAATTGATTTACGCCTTTCTTACACATCTCTTTTATTTTTCAAGTTTATTTTATTTCATATTATTATATATTGTTTATCAAATTATTGATAATTTCGTATTTAACTTTTCAAGCGTATTTTAGTTTAAGTCATTTTATTACATTGATTAATTTCATTGTCCAGCTTTCGCATTACTAAGTTTTTAAGATTCAAGCTCTAATTACATGTAATACAATTACAAATACTTATAAAAATTTAGTATAACCTAATTCATCTATACTCTTTGGTTCCATAGAGGGATTAATAATTGCTATTAGAGAAAGGACTCGTGCAGATATATTTCTCATAAAAACAATAGGTTTAAAGTCGTTATGACATATTTTAATAGTTTAGGAAGATCCCCTTACTTTGATGGTGAAAATTATAGGGATTGAAAAATTAGGATGAAAAAAATTCTTTTGGCTATAGGAATTGACTTTCAGGGAATTGCAGAAAATAGATCTCACACCCTTATAAAAAAACACAATTGTAGATAACGTTCAAACAATAGTACCAAAGGATGAGAGTGAATGGGATGAGAGAGATGAAAGACCTATTTCCCTTGATTGTAAAGTTAAACACATCTTATTTTGTGTAAAGGCATCTAATGAATCACCAAAGTTGCAATATGAAAATTGATACTGATTTCAAATCTCATTCATTACCTACAATTTTAAACATCAAAGTGCTTCAACCCATCCTTCAAATAAGTTCATGTTTTTCCCCCAATCACTAAGCAAAAAATAAAAACAATCAAACACATAAAATATAATGAAAATAGATGCAAAATTTCTTAATAACTAAGTTTAAACCACACAAACAATACTTAAAACACCTAAAAACAACCTAGAAACATAGTATAAAAACACACTTATCATCTAATAAATGCACTCATGACATTAGTGGCATCATTATTTAAGTTTAATTCATTGATTTTACACCTATATGTTTCTATGATCTAGCTTTTACCAATCCCCAAAAACAATTTCATTTCTAACGGCTTACTACTTCCAACTATAGCTAATGTTATAACTATAGGGTTAGTGAGCCTTGAGAAACTATATGAGATTTTTGAGCAGGAGAAGGAACCGTAAAGAAGAAGCTAAAACTTTTTTCACATTAGAGTGGTTTCTATATTTTATATTATAGTAAAAGTCAAAAGGCAATTTCCTAACTAAATTATACTAAATCAAATCATAATGACATCCTAAAAGGAGATTGAGATTTTTAAGGGTTGGAATATTCAAATTGATTTATGCCTCTAAAAGATAAGGCTGCATTTAATGATGGTTAATAATGATCTACTACCAAGATATCACAAAGAGTTCTCCTTTAGAATAATAGGACTAGATTGACATCACTGAGTACATATACCCTAAAATGATACCATGTAATTAATGTAAAGTTCATCGTTTAAGGAATGCACTTATGACATCAGTGACATTATTGGGTTTGATTTATTGATTTGACACTAATAGATTTATGTGAACATGCTTATGGCAATCTTAAAAAATAGTTTCACCTTTAGCGATGGTTATTATTTTCAATTGTTACTAATGTCACAATTTTAGGGTCAGTGAGCATTAATAAACTATATGGATTTTTAACTGGGATGAGGAAGAATAGAGAATAAGATATAAGCTATTTCACATTGGAAAGGGGCCCTACAATTCTATACCATAGCAAAACTCAAACAAAAGTTTCTCAACTACCTTGTACTAATATTAAATGACAATGAAATCTTAAGAGGAGGTTAAGGTTTCTAAGGGCTGATAGGTTTAAACTAAATGGTTGATTAATGCCTTCAACAGATGAGGCTTTAGGATTGCATTTAGTGGTGACCAACATTAATCTACGACTAGCATACCACAAAGAGTCTTCCTATAGAATAGTATGTCTATATTGACAATATTAAATATATATACCCTGTAATGATATCATACAATTATGGTGAAATTCATCACCTATAAAATGCAATTATGGCATCAGTGACATCATTTTTTGAGTTTAATTCATTGATTTGTTACTGATAGGTTTTTGTGAATTAGCTTATACCAATCTCCTAAATTGATGCCTTCTTTAGCACGGTTGCTATTTTTGGTTATACCTATAGATTCAGTGAACCATATAAAACAAAGTGAGATTTTCAGGTAAGAGAAGGAAATGCAAAGAAAAAGCTACAAACTGTTTTACATTAGAGTAGGTTTTACAATCTTATACCATAATATGTCAAATGGGAGCTTCCTAACTAGTTTGTATTAATCTTAGATTACAATAACATCTAAGAGATGATTGATGTTTCCTAGTACTAATAAATTCAAACTAATTGGTTGATTAATGCCTTTAATAAATGAGGTTTTGAAATTGCATGAGGGATTGAATTTCATGGTGGTTAGTAATTGTTTAACACTAGTATACCATATATTATTTTTCTTTAAAATAATTTGGTCGAATTGACAATGAGGTATAGTTACCTTGTAATGGTACCATGTAATTAAGAAAAAATTTGTTATCTAAGAAATACATTAATGACATTAGTGACATCATCATTTGAGGTCAATTCATTGAGTTAACACCCATTGGTTTATGTGAACTTGCTTTTATTAATCTCCTAAGGCGATTTCATTTCTAGTGGTGGTTGATGTTTTAATAGTGGCCATTGTCATAACTACAAAGTAATTAAACCTTGAGAATAATGTGAGATTTTCAAGTTACAGAAAGAACTTTAAAGAAGAAGCTACAAATGGTTTAACATTGCAATAGGCCCTATAGTCGTATGTCACAGCAAAAGTCAAACAGTAATTTTCCATCCATCTTAACTATTTTCAAATGATAATGACATCTTAAGAGGAGGTTGATTTTTCTAAGGGCCTCTAGATTCAAACTAATTAGTTGGTTGATGCCTTCAATAGTTAACGTTTTGAAATTGCACAAGAGATTGAATTTAGAGCTGGCTAGTATTAGTTTATCACTGGTATACCATATAGTATTTTTCCTTTAGAAACAATCTGACGGAATTAACAACATTGAGTACATGTACCTTATAATGATACCATGCAATTTAGGTGATGTTCATCATCTGAGGAATGCAATTATGACATCAATGGCATCATTGTTTGAATTCAGGTCATTGAAGTATCAATGGGTTTTTGTGAACTAGCTTCCACCAATCTTTAAACGCCGCTTCATCTTTAGTGGCAATTGCTATTTTTAATTTTAACTAGTTTCATAGTCACATGATTAGTGAGCCTTGACAAATAGTTTGAGAGTTTCAACTATAAGAAGGAAATATAGAGAAAAAATTTACAACTTGTTTCTTATTAAAGTAGGCCCTGTGATCCCATTTCATAAAAGAGCTCAAATGAGAGTTTTCAATATAATACTAATCTTAAATGACAATAGCATCTTAAGAGGAGGTTGAAGGTTCCAAGGGCTAATGGATTTAAACTAAATGGATGATTGATGCCCTCAACAATTAAGATTTTGAGATTACATTTAGTGGTGGTCAGTATTGGTCTACCATTAGCATATTATAAAGGGGTTTCCATAAAAACAATAAGACTAGATTAACAACACTAAGTGAATATACCTTGTTATGATACCATGCAGTTAGGGTGAAATTAATCATTTGAGGAATGCACTTATGACATCATTGATATAATTTTTTAAGTTCATTATATTGATTTAACATTGATAGGATTATGTGAATTAGCTTATATTAATTTATAAAAGCAATTTCATCCCTAGTAGTGGTTATTATTTCCAATTATACATAATGTCATATCCATAGGTTTATTGAGCCCTAAAAAATTATGTGAGACTTTCATATAGGAGAAGGAAGTATAGAGAAGAGGTTACTAATTGTTTCACTTTAAAGTAGGCTTCACAATCTTATACCGTAACAGAAGATAAACTGGAGTTTCCTAACTAGCTTATATTAATCTCAAGTGACAGTGACATATTCATAATAGGTTGACAACAACAAGTACATGACAATAACATCTTAAGAATAGGTTGACAACACTAAGTACATGTGCCCTATAATGATACCATAAAATTAGGCAAATTTCATTCTTAACCCTATAGGGCACTTAAAAGGGAGGTGAATTAAATGTTTAAAAATGTTCTAAACTTAAGCCTTAAATGTAATTCCTAACTATAATTCAACCTATATAAAGATGATGATACCAATTCAATTTAAATATAATTCTAATTCAAGTCACAATTAAGTTTAACAATATAAGCACATGCAATTAAACAACAATATGCAAAGAGTGAAGGAGGAAAGGATATATAACTAATTTTTATGAGGGTTTAGCACTACCTTTTATTACTTATGTCCATTTTCTATGATCTTACTTGAAATTTTCATTACGAATATAATTTTCTTTGGGGTGAAGAGGAACCTTTACAATGTTTTCTTAAAGAAGACATACCCCTACAAATCTTACTTCAATAGTGGAAGAATAACTCTTAATCATAAACCCCAAAATCTAATAATCAAGCCTAAAAAAACAAGTATACAAAATCTCATAATCTTGCTTGATAATTTCAATCTTAAGGGGCTCATAAAAAATAATGAATGAGATGCATCATAACTTACAAACTCAACAATCTCAAAACTTTTTCTCAAAGCTTATATACTTATACTAAAACTATAAAACTTTTTCACAAATCATTTAAGACCATAAAACTTCTTCCATTACCTCTAAATCACATATTTATAGGCTTACAATGTTAAAAAATACATTATACAGATTAGGCAAAAGGAAAAAGCTACTTATTGTGTGTTTCCAGACTTCAATAGTTGACCACTACCTTTGAGTGGTTGGTTAGTCACTCCATTTAGATTAGTCAACTAGTATGCTGAATTTGTAGTGCTAGTAATCAACTTCTCCAAGATTGGTCAAACAATGCTTTTGCAGTTCAATTTCAAACCATAGAAACACACCAAAACTCTTAACTTTTGATTGAAAAGATATATCTTAGTTATATTTATGCTTTTCAACAAGTTCAGTAATGAGTATAACAACCAGAAAACACTTCCAAATCAATTTATTTCACTTTTAAAAAAATCCAACCAAGTTTTAAATGTTCTCTAAAAATATTTTAATGATCAAAATTCTTTAATTAAAATTAAAATCTCAAAATGTCTTGATCTATAAAACTTTATGCGTAATTTCAAAAAGTCAATTCCAAACAAGCTTTAACCATTTCAAAAATAATTCCTTTCACTTGAAAACTAATTCTCACAAGTTTTAAAACTTCTGCAAAGTGATTTTGAGAACCAAGAACACTTAATTAAGATCAAAAATAAAAAAAGTTTATTCTATGAAAATTTAGGCAATTCTCTAAACTTCTCAGAGCTTTTAAACTTTCCAAAACCATTCTTTTAACATAATCTTGATTCAACCAAGTTCCAAAACTTTCTTAAAGTAATTTTAGATACTAAAATCTTTTAATTGAACTTAAAAACAAAATATGTCTTGGCCTGTGGAAGTTTAAACACTTTATCAAAGCATATATAATTTAAAACTTTTCAAACAATTTTCAAACATCTTAAAATCATTTTTCTCATCAAGTTTCTAATCAAACACACTTGAAAAATTTCCTAAAATACTTTGACACATTAAGAGAGTTTGCTTTGCAAATATTTATCAAACTTTCTCTTGATTATAAAAACCTATATGCAAAATTTTAATTTGTAAATGACCATCAACTAAGATGCAATGTACTCATGCATAGATATTGAATGAAATGCAACACCCACATGTAAACTTTTGAGAAAAATGAAATGCACACTAGCATGAAGAGTCCTTATTAACAATGAGAAGATCAAGACAAATTTACATTCAAAGATATAGGCATTAACCTAATCAACCTTATCAAACTTGGTATTATTCTCATCTCCACTTCACTTGATCTTCACTTTAATTTTTACTCTACTATTTTTATTTTCTTCACGAATTAATTTCCTCTTCATCTTTTATTCAAATATATCTTTTTTAAGCTTTAAAATGTGTTCATGCATAGTATTCTAATTTCTATCTTTCAAGATACACCAATAATGTAAACTATTAGTAACAAATATATTTTTTCATCATCAAAACTACAAGTTAAAACCTCCTTTGGTTTAACATTCATCATTGTAAAAATACAATTATGAAATTAATGCCATCATTACGTGAGTTCAATTTATTGATTTAGCACTAGTGGTTTATAAACTAACATCAACCAATATCCAAAAGCAATTTCATATCTACTCACGGTTGATATTTTCAAATGTCAATATTGTCATAGCTAAAAGGTCAGTTAGTACTGAGAATAACGTGAGATTTTTTTATGGAGAGGGAAATAAAGAGAATAAGTTACAAACTATTTCAGGTTGGAGTAGGCTTTACAATTCTATACGGTATTAAAAATCAAATGAGAGATTAACAATCTGTTTGCATTAATATCAAATGAAAATGACATCTTAAAAGAAGAGGTTTCAAATTGATTAGTTGATTGATGCCTTAAATAGAAGAGTTTTTAAAATTGCATAATAGATTGCATGTAGTGGTGTCCAATACTAGTTTATCATAGGCATACCATATAGGATTTTCCTTCAAAACATTATGATCTAATTGAAAACGTTGAGTATATATTCCCTATAATGATGCCATGAAATTAGCGAAAGTTAATTTTTTAAGGAAGGCACTTATGACATTAGTGGCATCATTATTTAAGTTCAGTTCAGTTCATTGATTTAACATTAATGGGTTCCTATAAACTAGCTTCTATCAATCTTTAAAAACAATGTCACCTTAAATGATGCTTGTTATTTTCAATTGTGGCTAGTGTCATATCTATAGGGTCAATTAGCCCCAAGAAAACAAGTGAGATTTTCAAATGAGAGTAAATTCTTAAGAGGTGGATAAGGTTTCAAAGGGTTATTAGATTTAAACTAATTAGATGATTGATGCCCTAAATAGATGCCCTAAATAGATGAGGTTTTGAGATTTAGTGGTGATCAACATTAGTCTACCACCAACATATCACAAAGAGTTTTCCTTTAGAGCAATATGAACATATTAACAACACTGAGTATATGTACCCTCTAAAGATGCCATATAAACTAAAGCAAATTTTATCATCTAATTAATATACTTATGACATCAATGACATCATTATTTGAGTTCACTTAATTAAGTTGACATTGATGGCTTTTTGTGAATTAGCTTATAGCAATCTTTAAAAGTGGTTTCACCTCTAGCAGAGCTTTCTATTTTTACTTGTGGCCAATGTTATAGTTATAAAGTCAATGAGCCTTGAGAAACTTTGTTAGATTTCAAGTGAAAGAAGGAATTATATAAAAGAAGCCACAAATTATTTCACAATAGAATGGCTCCTACAATCTTAATACCATAGTAAAGGTCAAATAAGACTTTCCCAGCCTGCTCGTAGTTATATCAAATGACAGTGACTTCTTAAAGGAGGTTGAGATTTTAAGGGCTACCTTATTCAAATTTATTAGTTTATTGATGCCTTTAACAACTAAGGTTTTGAGAATGCATTTAGTGGTGGCCAATACTAGTCTACCACTAGCATACCCCAAAGGGTTTTCCTTTGGAACAATGTGACCAAACTGATAACACTGAGTACATATACCCTGTAATGATACCATTTAATTAACGTAAAGTTCTTCATCTAAGGAATTCACTTATGACATCAATGATATAATTATTTAAGTTCATTCATTGATTTAAAATCAATGGTTTTATGTGAACTAGCTTTTAGTAGTCTCCAAAAACAATTTCACTAGTATTTTGTCTCAAACTACTAAATAATAATCCTAAACGAACATTACAATATAATATGGTAAGCTAGGATTAACCTACAAGGAGTTAGAATACATATACTATTTCAAATATTGTATAGAAAATGAAAACAAAATAGCTAAGATATAACTAACACAACCAAAGAGATAAATAACAATGCTAAATATGATAAAACTAATAACAATATCAAAGAAATGAGTAGAAGGTATCATTGGGATTCCGGGATGACCATCAATCCTCAAATCTAAATAAATGGTGTTCTAGCTAAGATGTTAGTTTATGGATACAAATAAACTCTTAAATCATACTTTTATCCAAAATAGGTAAATCTAATAAGTTTTAGAAATACCTTAACTCCGCTATAACCTAGAATAAACTCTTTAAGTTTAATAGCATAAAAGTATTACTCCATAAGGAACAACTAACTTAGGCCATCATCACACAATCTCGAAAAGTGTCACTTAAAGAATTGTAACCTTAGACTAATTGGTTAAGATTACTTTCAAAACCAACTAATGTATCACTTCTTACAAAAATTACTATTGACTATTACGTATCAAAAGCTCAATCCTATTGTTTGAATTAAGAATTATGAAAAGGGTGATAAAAACTAGAAAATTATCCCTAATTCTTAATATTAAATCAAAGTTCCAATCCAACTTAAGCCTAAAAACACCAATTCAATAAAAGCCTAATTACATTTTTATGAATAATCATCAGTCATCCCTTTAACACCTTTAAACCCTTAAGAAATTAGCCATAAATAATCAATTTAATAAAAATAAAAATTAAACAATCATAACCCATGCTTAAATAAGTTAAATCAAGGCTAGAAAATAATAAGAATATTATCTATTTATATATAATCAAGAATCCATACAATATTCGAGAGGTTCAACACCCAAAATCATTAAACATTTAATCTAAATATATTAGAATGTGGAAATACGAAAATATAACTATGGAATGACTCAACAGTAGTAAATAAAGCTAAAAAAATCTAAATAACTAAACTAAAGAGATGGAATGAAAGCGCTTAAGAATGGTAATGGATGTTGAATATATCTACTTTTGAGCTTTAGGACCTTTATATACCCTTTCTAATTAAGGTAAAGATAAGGATAAGGTAAAGACTTCTTTACTCTTTTTATTTTTCACTGACATTATGCTTAACAGTAGTTCATTTACCTTCAACAGCGGTCTACTAAACCACCGTTAAAGGATCTATATCTCGTCCTACAATGGTGGTTTACAAAGTCAAGAGTTAATTGAGCACAATAGAAACCAATCAATTTCTTTAATCCAATTAACATATTTCAACTTTATCATGATAAAAAACAAGGTAATTCCATACAAAGCACATGATTAGTAATAAGTAATCCAATATGCATAATATTAAGAATCTAGGCCATTTCACATAGGTTATCACATAAATCAATCAAGGATGATCAAAATAATTAAAAACAACTAAAAGCATAACACAAATTGATTTAGTAATATTTATGAGTTCACCCGATCTTTTTACACGAGGACAAATACCTTATCATTAATGACCTAGTTACTTAACTAAGATATTCCTTTTTAGCTTGTTTGAGATGTCATTTAGCTTTTGATGCAAATGTGAACATTTTTTCGTGAACAACCTTGATTGCTAAGCTAGATTACCCTCTAAAATAGCTACTAGCACTACTCATAAACTTTAACATTTACATTAGTTTGAAACTAGTATAGAAAAATTTGCTCTTTTATTCAACAAACATACATTTTTTTACACTTTATTTCAAACATACATTTTAAATTCATATGACAAACCATACAAATTTACTTAAGCACTAAATATCATACAAATGAGTTACTAACTACATGCAAAGCACTCAAAAGAAAATGAAAAATGAAATTTTTTTGAAGTTATCATCATTTCAAGAGTTAAGTAAAACTTTTAGCGTCAATTTTCTTTAAGTACCACAATTAAAAATCAGGTAAAGATCATAATCATTCTAAGCTAACATATTCTAATCATCAATAATGGACTTATAACAACTTAAGTACATCAAATTTCTTATTCTCAAACTCATACTTAAAATGGATATTATCCTCTAAAACAATGAAAACAAGTATATGGGAGGATGGAAACAAGAATACTCTCTTGGATTAAAGAGGCCATTTAACCATGAAAACAAAAATTATAACTTTCTTCTTGAATTCCTACAAACCAAACAAGAAAAAAGCTAATAAAAAACTTAAATTAAAACAAGCAAAAACTTAAGCAGAAAAGAGAAAAGACACAAAACTAAATGATATGGTTGGAGTGCCTCCCAACAAAATTTTGTTTAAGGTCATTGGCTTGACCCCTCTTTACCTACATTAATCAACATATTTTGGAGCTTTAAACTCCATCACCTCTGAATTGTGCACATGAAATCCTTCAAAGTAGGGCTTGAGACGATATCCATGAACTTTAAATTCCTTTTTCATCTTTGCACTTTTGATCTCAACTGTACCATAAAGATATAGTTGGATTATCTCAAATGGACTTGTCCACCTCGAATGTAGCTTACTTGGAAAAATCTTAAGTCAGGAATGATATAATATAACTTTTTAACCTACCACAAATGACTTTCAAGAAATATGATTGGTCAATGATGTCTCCTGTAACCAAATATAAAAAGAAACCAACTTCTTGCAACACAAATTAATGTAGTAGTAGAAAGTAGGGATTGTTCCTATGAGGAATTTAGACGTTAGTAGTTACTTAATAAAAAAAGGGGGTTTAAAATTGTGAAATCAACAGAATTTAATTGGAATACAAAATAAAAAAAATAACTAATAGCAAAACAATGAGAATTTAACAATTAATAAGAATAAATCTTGGTTTCCTGTCTCCTTCGTTAATGAACTTGTGTTGATCATAGACACTAAAATAATCAATTTATCGATTAAGCATTCGTCATGGTAATTTTGTTACCTATTTTTTCTTATATTTAGTTAACCGAAAAGTGTATTCAAATTAACCCTTATTAATCAACAACCTGGATATGATCTCATATTTAATTAATTAATAGCTTTATGAATCAAGAAAATCGACAAACTAGACAACATATAGACGATGTATATTTAGCTTAAAGAATTATTTTTCCTAAAATCATTTTCCTAACGCAGTAGACAAAAATCCTAGTCGCTACTTTTGATTAAAAGAATTAAACGTCAACCTATTTAATCTAGCAATTGATTGAATAAAATCACAAACTAGTTGCGAACCTAGCTATAAAATCAAACAACCAAATAATAACACAGAAAAATAATTGATACTTGACTAATAAATTAGATCAAATAAAAAGAAAAGGTCTTACAACATTCAAAGTTCAATAACAAGGATTCCGTAAATCAAGAAATAAAATTTAGTTACCCATCATCATGATTTTCTTAAATAATGATTCATCAATTTTTTGCATATTTGATACTCTGAACTCCTTGTTTTTCTGTCCAACCACAGCACACCTCTTGATTTTCAGTTTTCTGCTGGCCGTCTCTTTTATTTTTGGATGTCCTTTCCTCTTTTACTGCTAGACATTCCTTTCTTTTTATTTTCTACTACTCACCCCTTTGGACGTGATATACTTGCTTTTTTGCAGTCGTCCCCCCACTTGGGTGTATGTGACCCTCTTATTTTGAATTTGCAACCCACACTTCTCTTGATTTTGCAGCCCACACTTCTCCCACATGTACACCTTTCTTCCTTCAAGCCCAGGTCACATTTCTTGTTTTCAAATAGGCCCCTAATCTCACAGACTCTGCAACCTTCAAATATAAGGATAAAGCCCAAACAAAATCTCTAAAAATAATTATGCTATTGATTGTCACATATATCGTTGCATGAAGCCATGTTTAGTTAGGTTCAACATCTGTTTAAGCTGTTTTTGTTCCAAAATTTCTGCAATTCTTTCCATTTAATTAAAAAATACACCTTGACATAAAACAAGATTATATTCCATTAAGTACAACTTCAAACCTCAAAAACAAAGAAAATTAACACACACAAATATAGAAAATAAAGACACTAACAAACTCCCCCACACTAACCTTTTGCTCGTCCTCGAGCAAATCAAACACAACCATCAAATTTTATCAATTCATTTTCAAAGAAATCAAATGCATACAATCATTCAAACTTTTGCCACTCGAATGTCAAGTTACTACATACATCATGACTATATTTCATTGGTGCACATAAATAAATTCAACTTATTGTACTATCATTTAAAGATAAGCATAAAATTACAATGGATCTTCTTCACGGGATTCACTCATTTCACTCAAGTGTTTATAGGTTGGTGTTTTGCTCAAAACTCTCTATAGGAAATTACACTACCATAGGCTTGCAAATACACCAATTCTCTTCTATAGTGAGTACTTGTTAAAATAGATCAAAAGGGCTGTATTTGAGGTTGTAATGGGGCTAGGGTTAGGGTGAGTCAAAAGGGGTTTTAGAGGTTCTTTACAAGTAGTCATAAAGCACTAAATGTACAAAGGAACAACAAAATTTATTATGAGAAATGAATGTAAATAACTAACTACTCAACACTTATTGTGCTACTAAACTTGATTCTTTCTTTTTTTCCCTTTTTTATTTGATTTTATTCTCTCTCTTTTTTTTTTCAATACTAAGGAAATAATGAACAATAACAGTAACTAAATACAATGTTCTATATGAGTAGAAGTATCGGTAAACTCGTTTCACAAAAAAAAAAATATCCAGAAGTCCTAAAACTAGCTAACCTATCACTTTATTAAACTTGTGAAGAGGTAAGGCTAATGGGGTTTGATTTATTTTAGAATGGGGTATTTTCTTTAAGAAATAAAAGGGGTAAAGGCTCAAAAGGGTTTACAAGGGGAAATAAAATAGGTAGGTCATCTAAGTCAAAGAAAAAGGGCCTTACTCATTTCTATATAGAATGTATCTAGTAGATTCAAATTGGTTCAGAGCAAGTTCTGAAGGTAATTGCCTAAGGTAGTATTACATATACAAAGAAATGAAATGACTTTGTAATTGAGTCATATAGACTCAATTCCTCATATAGGCTTAATTGAAAATCCATTACGCTTCTATACATTACTTAATCACTTAAGCATCAATTTTTGAGTAAGCTTATGTAACCAACTACTTTAATCAATCTATATGATTCACCTTCTATTCAATTGACCTAATTTGACTTCAAGTACACAATTCAGTCTCATTCTAACTACTAAGATAGAATTTTATAGTTTAACACACATCATATGCAAATTAAAAGATAGAAAATAAGGAAAAAATTCAAAATCAAAATGAGTAAAGAAACAGAAAATTTAAAACATGTAGTCACATAAACAATAAAAGTCCCCCTACACACACTTAATCTACATTGTCCTTAATGTAGTCATAAAAAGAAAAACACATCAAAATAAAGAAAATAAAGGAGAAAAGGGTTAAGAAACTTCTCTATTTTAGGCATCAAAGTGTTGGTGGAAAAGGCGGTTGGAACTCATGGTGTTTGAAGAAAGCATGCTGGTTTTGCTTTAATCTATCCAATATGAGCTTTATGCATTGTAGGAGTGCTAAAATAGTCGGATCAATTTCAGAAGGATATGTTGTAGTTGGCACTAAAAGCTGTGAAGTTGTGGTTGTATTGGTTCACACAGTTCTTCTTTTTCTCCGATGTAGGCGAGGTGAAGGTTATACAACCGGTCTAGAAGGGGCAACAATGTATTCATCATCTCCATTAGCAACTACAAGTCCCATCTTGTACAAACACTAACAATCCAATGGTTCCATCTCACAAGCAACTTTTCTGGTTCAGCTACACGTTGTAGGAAGAATGTTACCCCTGTTTGCATCTGCAGTTTTCTCTTCTGCATCAGTTTTAGCTTCTTTTTCTTTTTAGTCCTACGTTTCTGCTTCTTCTAGTTGTGGTTATGACTCATTTGTGTCTAAGGAATTGGAATCCTCAGGAGCTAAATGTGACTGTGTAGCATGTAGCTGTGGATAATGGTGGGAATCTGCAAAAGAAAGCGACGATGGACTGTCTTCAACATGGATAGGGTTGGCTACAGAATAATGTTGCTAGAATTGTTAGGTTATCGGTATGGAATTAAGACGACTTGACCTTCTTGGATGCATTTTTGGTTAGAAGCTGGGTTGTATAGGATGCAATTTTCTGAGTTAACGACGCTTTGTGAGTTGGGAGGGCTGGAGGCTTCACTGTTTCTAGGTGCTTTGGTGTTGGCTGGCTTAAGTGGTCTTAGTGATTGGATGAAGGATGGGTAGAGGCGTGAGATGAGTGGCGTTGGTGTTTAGGTGATGGTGGAGGATTTTACTATTGGGGAGTAGATGCTTTGAATTTTTTCTAAGACAATTCTTCAAACACTTGGTGGGCTGGTGGGTGAGGTTTGAGAGGAGCATTGGTGGGAAGGTGGCTGGAGAGGATTGGTGTTGGTGTGACTTGAGTGGACGATGGTGGAGTGCGATGGTGTAGAGGGTAGGAGCATTTGAACTGGAGAAGGTAATGGAAGTGGGATGCTTGGGAGCTTGGTTTTCTAGGTACGGGTTGGATTGTAGAGGGTGATGGGAGTGGATTTGACGGTGTTGGCTGGCTAGAGAGTTGAATGTTGGGTGGTCTTAGCTGGAGAGTGTGGGTGTCTGGACTGGAGAAGGTAGGGGAGCTTGGGCTGCGTGGGGTAGGTTTGGATTAGGGATTAGAGATTTGGGGAAAAGTGAAAAGGGAGATCTGTTAACTAAAATGAAAGAGACGAAAGAGTTAAAAAATAAATAAATACAGTGAAACAAAACAAAAATTAACGCATGCTTACCTTATTTACGTCTGTCGCTATAGTGAAATAGATCGCTATAACGACAGAAACAAGACACAGGAGGAGGTCCTCTTGCGTTGAAATGTTTTTGTTTATATATATATATATATTATATCTTGCAATTAATATATATATATAAGAAACAAAATGTAAGCTGTAGAAAATTTATTATTAATATATTTTTTAGAAAATTAATATAAAAATAAAAATAAATAAAAATAAAAATGAAATGAAACAATTTAAATTAAAATAAATCATGGGATGCCTCTCAAGAGCACTTCTTTAACGTAATATTAGCTAGATGGAAAATAATTCCTTGACTTACTCAAAGTAAATTAGCTTAGCCAGTTTAATTTCTTCCGCTGTTTTAATATGTAAATTCTCATAATACGATTTCAATTGGTGGCCATTAACTTTAAATACTTCAAAAGTGTCTAAAATTTAAATTTCTACTACATCATGAGAGAAAACATCAATAACAATAAATGGACCTATCTAATGAGAAGCCAATTTACCAAGAAAAAGCTTTAATTTCGACTGATAAAGAAGGACCTTTTAACCTATAGAAAATTCTTTTCTAGTTAAAATTTTCTCATGAAAGGTTTTAGTCTTTTCTTTATAAATTTTAGCATTCTCATAAGCATCATTACGCATCTCTCCCAACTCTTTCAATTGTAATTTTCGATAAGTTCTAGCCTCAATTAAATCTAAATTGCATTGTTTTACAACTTAGTAAGCCTTATGTTCCAATTCTACAGGCAAATGACAAGGTTTTCCGAATACTAACATGTACAATGACATACCAATAAGAGTTTATATGCTGTCCTGTATGCCCATAGCGCATCGTCTAATCGTAAACTCCAATCTTTCCTATTAGGATTAATCACTTTCTCCAAATTTGATTTGATTTGATTTCCCTGTTACAAACTTCTGCTTGTCCACTTATTTAGGGATGGTACGTTGTTGAAGTTTGGTGTGTAACACCATATTTCTTCAGTAAAGCCTCAACAATTTGGTTCCAAAAATAAGTTCCACGGTCATTAATTATTACTCTAGGCACTCCAAACCTGACAAAATTATGAGACTTAACAAAATCAACAACAACTTTAGCATTTTCAATATGAGTAGCCTTAGCTTCGATCCATTTTGAAACATAATCCATAGTGATAAGAATATATGTCTTACTGAAACATGAAGGAAAAGGGCCCATAAAATCAATTTCCCATATGTAAAAAATTTCACATACCAGGATATTTATGACCGACATTTGGTCTTTTGGTCCTAAACCACCTGATCTTTGACATCAATCACAAGACTTACAAAATATATGAGCATTATAAAATAGTTTAGGCTAAAACAAACCACATTCAAGCATCTTATGAGTTGTCCTTTTAAGACCGAAGTGTCTACCACACTTAAAAGAATGAAAAAAATTCAATATAGAAGGGATTTCATCATCAGACACACATCGCCTAATAATTTGATCAGAACAATAGTTCCACAGATATGGCTTATCCCATGCATAATATTTAGCGTCTCTTTTGATTTTATCTTTTTTTGCTCGTGATAAAGTACTAGGAAAAGACATAGCAATCAGAAAATTAACTATGTCAGCATACCAAGGTGTTACCTGTTCGATTGCGAATAAATGCTCATTTGGAAATTCATCTTTCAGGTTGTTTGAATTTGTGCCTAAAAGGATGTGGCTAAGATGATTTGCAACCAGATTTTCAGTTCCCTTTTTGTCCTGTATTTCCACATCAAATTCTTGCAGTAGTAGAATCCAACGAATAAGACATGGCTTTGCTTCCTTTTTAGACAACAAATACTTCAACATGGCATGATCTAAATAAACTGTGACATGTGTGCCCAATAGATATGAACAGAACTCCCCTAGCTTAAAAACAACCGCCAATAATTCTTTTTCTATTGTTCAATGATAGACTTGAATTTTATGACATATTTGCCTCCATTTGAAGCCAAATTGTTGTATAATTGATTACATTATATATTTATAGGCTAAATTATGTGTTTGATGATGAATATTACAGTTGGAGCAGATTTATCTAAGAAAATACGAGAAAAAGTTGTTGGAATTTAAGATTTTGGACTAAAATAGCAGGTCTGGAGAGGTGCAGTTTAACCCTGCTAAGCACCATTCTACCCTTGCACCAAAGACTAAACGACAACACTGTTTAAGTAGCAATTGACACCTTTCCAACTGGATCTTCTTCTCCACTTGCTATAACTTGTCCTAGTTTCTCTCCACTTGCAATTGACACATATAAGGACTCAAAGAACCCAAAATTGGCAAAGTTGGACAAAGAAAAATATGAACTTGAGAGAGAAATCAGATTAATAGAAGTTTAGGGTTATTTTCTCTTGTTCTTCATGATTTTCACCTTGTTTTACAAATCTGAGTTGTATTTTAGAGTTGATGAAGCTTAATACCCGTGATTTAAGGCTTGTAAACATGTTTAGAGCCAAATATTGGTGCACTTTAACTGATTTTCATCTATTAAATTTACCTTTATTTATCATTTGTGCAAGAGTATGCTTAATATTATGAGATTGATTTGTTTCTTACTTAAAATGAGTTGTTGAATCTGTTTTAGGTTAGGATTTGTCTCTAAAATGACCTGAGCATGTGCTAAATATTATTCCATGTGAGATTAAGGGTTGTTGTTTGCTTTTGGGAGGGATTAATGCTTGTTTTACACTAATCATGTAATATAAAGTTAAAAAATAAGTTAGGATTCGAGAAATCTACCTAATTTATTGGATAAATCCTTAAGCAACATGATTTAAATCATTGAATAATCAAAATTTTATTTATCTTGAGGGTTACCATATGAAAGTTGGAATTTTTGGATTAAACTTCTTGGTTTTAAAGCCTTATGCTTAAAATTATGGCATAACCAAACTCCAACTTAAGTATTTAGAGATTAAGCCTTGTCTTAACCATAACACTGCTTAAATTGAGTGAAGTGATCCTAGAATAAGTCCTTTAATTCATTTTTTAATCCATTTGGGTCATAAAAGAGCATTTCCTAACCAATTTTATCCATAAAGACAACTCTTTTTATCTAAGTTATTATGCATAACTTGGAGTTTTTAAGTTTATTTAGTAAATTTAGTTTATACTTTCATTTAATTAGGATTCTTTAAATTATTGTGACCGAATTTTCCTAGTACTTGCAATTTAGCAAAGTATCCCTGTGGGAACAATACTTGAATTTTAAATACTTCCCCTTATTACTTGTTACTGGTGCATTTGCCATTAATGTTGGTTTGAATTTGAATTGAGAAAAGTGTGCTAAAAAGAACATCAATTTAGAATTAATTTGAAAGAATTTGAATTTATAGAAACCAATCATCACTTATGTTTAGTTTTCTTTTATTTTCTTTTAACCTCATCAACGAGTTTGTGTTTATTATTTCTATCTTTGATTTCATTGTTGATTTTTTGTGTTTAATTTGTCTTAGTTAAGGTTAGGTTAGTAGTTGGATTCATTATTTTTTATTTATCCTATTTTATGTTAAAAGGTTATTATATTTGATGTTCAATTATCTGTCATAGATTAGCCACCCAAGATAGATTATTAGGTGATTAAGGATTTGAGAAATTAGCTTTAGTTACTAAAAAAAATAAATTGATGAATGACCAAGCTTAAATTCTTGTAAGGTCTTAATTCAGAAAAAAGGGTCTTTCGGTTTAAATTTATTGAAATTTATGCTTGTTAATCTAATTTCTTGAATGAACAAATAATGAATAAGAATTAATAAAGACATGTCTCTAATCTAAACACAGTTTTGTCTTATTTTCATGAAGATACCCTTAATTTTTTTCAATATAGTATTTCACTAAACTTAGTTAATCCATTAAACTTCAAAACCTTAGCTAGATCTTAAGATTGGTAAAAACTCACTCACTACTTACATTGAGATTGAGTAATTGATACTTTACCTAGATTAATTTAATTATTTAATTTAGTTTATTATTTCAATGTTGAGTTGTTTAGATATTCAACTATTTTTAGACCTAGTAGTTATAGTAGATCTGTATGGGAGATGATATCTGGACTTATAACCCTGTATCACTTATTGACGTGGTGCACCTATGTTGTTCGTTGGTTGAATTGATTAAAAATGAGAGTTCTTTAAACTGATTTTAATTTGAAAACCAAAATGATATTAAGCAAAAACCAACGTGACAAAAGGTAAGTGCACTTATCGAATAAGTAATAAAGTGGAGTAGTTTTAAGACTCCGAATGTAGAAC
>JAOXYD010216301.1:0-19573 GCA_028565735.1 Pinacopodium congolense
AGGATTCGTCCTCGAATCACCTTCTAGACAATGCATCAGCCATAACATTTTCCTTTATTTGCTTATATTTGATCGTGTAAGGGAAAGTTTTAATGAACTCTAACCACTTGGCGTGTCTTTTGTGCAGCTTATCTTGAAACTTCAAAAACTTTAAGCTCTCATGATTTGAATGAATAATGAACTCCTTTGGCCATAAGTAATGCTGCCATGTTTGTAGAGTCCTCACCAATGCATATAATTCCTTGTCATACATTGGGTAATTCAAGGATGCTCCACTAAGCATCTCACTAAAGTATGCAATCGATTTAGATTCCTGCATCAAAGCAGCTCCTATACCAATTTCCGATGAGTCACATTCAATCTCAAAAACTTTTTCGAAGTTAGTTAATAAAGCAAAAGTGCATTGGTTAACTTATCTTCCAAATTATTAAAAGCTTGTTCATGCACATCGGTCTATTTAAATATAACATTCTTTTTAACAATTCATTTAGAGGTGCTGCTATGGAACTAAAATCTTTTATAAACCTTCTATAAAAACTTGCTAAACTATGAAAACTTCGTACCTCATTTGCATTCTTAGGTGTATGCCACTCATTAATTGCCTTGACCTTTTCCTCATCTGCACTAACTTCACGTGCACTCACAACAAAACCAAGAAACATAATAGATTCCATACAAAATATGCACTTCTTTAATTTAACATACAACTTATATTCTCTTAAAGCACAAAGTACATAAAGTAAATGTATAACATGGTCATCCAAGTTCGTGCTATACACTAAAATGTCATCAAAGTAGACAACAACAAATTTCCCAATAAAAGGTCGCAAAACATGGTTCATTAATCTCATAAAAGTACTGGGTGCATTAGTTAAACCAAAAAGTAATACCAACCACTCACATAAACTAGATTTTATTTTTAAAGCAGTTTTCAATTCATCTCCTTCTTTCATGCGAATTTGATAGTATCCACTTTTTAAATCAATCTTTGAAAACACACAAGAACCATATAACTTATCAAGCATATCATCTAATCTAGGTATGTGAAATCTATACTTTACCGTAATTTTATTGATAGCTCGACAATCTACCCACATGTGCCATGTTCCATCTTTCTTTGGTATTAGAATTACAAGAATTAAATATGGACTAAGACTCTCCCTCACGAATCCTTTTTCCACTAACTCATCCACTTGCCTTTGAATCTCCTTAGTTTCCTCCGGATTAGTTCTATAAGCTGGCCTATTAGGAATTGTTGATCTTGGGATGAAATCAATTTGATGTTCCATGTCTCTTAAAGGTGGTAATCCTTGTGGTAATTCCTCAAGGAATAAATTGGAAAATTCTGGCAATAAAGATGCAATAACACTAGGCAAATAAGGATTAAGGTCATTAATTGAAAGGTAAACATCCTTGTCTATAAGTACAAGTAGTTGATGATTTACTAAAATAGCACTCTTAAATTTACTACTACTAGCATATGAAACCCTCATAATTTACCCTTATTTTGAGTCTCACCATCTAATTTTCTTCTCTCATTACTCACTGCTGTACTTTTTTCACTCTTTTTTACGCACTTCCTCTATTTATCACTCTCACTCTTTTCTTGAGCATTCACTTGGTTTTCTCTTAATTTTTACTCTATTAATATCCTACTTTCATGCTTATATGCTTCCTATAGTTTAAGAGGTTAAGGTCACATGTTGACTATTCATGATAAAGGAATAATTGTTTTTGTACCCATTATGTGAATTTTTTTTTATCAAACTACCATAGAATACTCAAAAGAAGATGACAAGCATGCATAAGAACCTCATCATTGTAACTCATAATGGAAAATGCCACCAAAACCTGTTTTGTCAACCATTGCAACTTGTATGGTTTTGGATTCTTTAGAGTTGTTAACTTCAATTTATAAACTAATAAAGTACTAGCAACATTAATGTAACTCGTACTATCAATGATTATGCTACATACCTTGCTATTCACAAGGTATTGAATATGAAAGATATGCTCACGTTGGGCCTCATCACCTTCATCCTTAGGCTAAATATTAATGGTGCCCAGTGATAAGCAATTCCCCACTCACAAGTCTTTTAACATCCACATCACTAAAATCATTCAATAGTGGCATTTCATTATCACTTGAGCTAACAATCTCCACCTCACCATTGTCCAAAATAATCATAGTCCTTTTATTTTGAAGTAATACGTCCAAACACTTGACACTTGAAACACTTAAAATCACATGATTTAGAGGAAGGTTTAGCCTCTTTTGGTTTTGATGCAACCTTTTATCCTTCAAATTTGACCTCCATGAAAAATTAGAAGTCACACCAAAATTAAATGTTCCTATAGATTTTAATTGTCTTTCCACCTTGATCATCTTATACAATAAATCCTCCTTCTCTACATAATACTGTAAATGCACCACATCAATAATCTCCTTGTTTAACCCTAATCATGGATATCTCCATCTCCTTGTAGTATCCCTTCACACATTAAGAACCTTGAATCAAACCTTGTAACTTCCTACACAAGTTTTTGTAATAATTGCTAGGTATGAACCATTTGTGCATTACCACCTTAATCTCTTCCCATGATTCAATAGGCCTCTCTCCATTCTTACGCCTACTTTACACCATTTGATCCCACCAAATGCTAGCATAATATATTAATTCAAACACTGTGAACAACCATTTTTTGCTCAGAATAGTTATGACAATCAAACATATGCTCTACTTTTCTTTCCTACTACAAGTATAACTCCATATCATTCTTGGCTTGAAAAGATGGAAACTGCATCTTAATACTACTCAAATTATTATCAAACCTTTGGATAGCTTCTCTTCCTCTCATGAAACCAATCTCTACAAAATTGGCTTCCTCCTCTTCCTCCACATGATGGGGTTGATTTCTACAAGAATTTGACTTGCATGATATCTCCAAATTATCTATTTAATTTAAGTGTCTAGAATTGATCTTGGATGTATTTCATGAACATCTTAACATAAATAACATTTTCTCCACCACTACTTTTGATTAAACCTGCAAATAGATAATTAATAACAATATAGATTGTGTTTTCCTCCTTACATATTTATCTCTAATAGATCTTGGATGTTTCATGAACATTTTGAAGCCAATGTTAACATTTTCTCCACTACTACTCATGATTAAGCCTGTAAATAAAGAATTAGTAACAAAACATATTGTGTTGTCCTCACTCACCCCTTAAGTTTTTATATCTAATTGATGTTCACTTATGTTTCACTAAAGTTTTGGCTTCTCTCATTGCTGGACTCTCTATTATAGCCTTTTGCCTCTCAGCTTCCCCTTACAAGACTTTTAACCAAAACCTAATGGAAAAAATAATTAACCATGAATAAGGAAAGAAGAATTAATAATGCACAAAAAATGACTATAGAAGGAAATAAGATAAAAAAAATTATTTAAGGATGAAAATGGAATGCCTGAACCAAATGAAAGATGGTAAGTGGCCTCCTCACATTTTTCTTTTATAACGAAAACAAAATTAATGCAGAAAATAACCACAAAAGAAACAAGAAAAAAAGAAACAATTTAGGGATAATAATGGAAAGTTGAACCAAATGGAAGGATAGTAAATGTATTCCTTTGTTTTTTTCTTTATTTTTTTACTTCTTTTTGACTAAGAATATCACCCAAAACATGTGCAACAATTGAAGATAAGTAGAATCTTGCAACTTTTTATTTGAGAAATATTTGTGCAACTTTGTGTAACAATCGATAATAAGGAAATTTATAACTAATACAAGTTAAAGGAAAATAGATGAATAGAATAAATTTGATGTAATTTTGGCCAAAAGAAAAAAAAAGAAGAGCACAAGCAACATTATACTAGAAGAAAACAAAGACACGAGAATAAGACAAACAAAAAGAAACAAGCAAGATTAAATAAGAAACAAAAAAAGGCCTGACCCCAAACAAACTTGTTGATGGAAACCAAAGTTATAAGTTGATCACTACAAATTCCTTAACAAGATTGGATTTAGTTTTTGAATAAAGAACCAAGAAAAAGCTCTCACAATAGAAAAAAAAACACAAAAATTTTATTGATAGTATAATCATTTTCATAATACATCAGGTTGCATATTTAAATAGGTACAAATGATGAAAATCCTATAAAGAAAATATCTTCTTAATTAATCATAATCATAAATAAATAGGAAAGACTTGATTACGAAGGATTTCTTTAATTAATGGATAAAAATTAGCCTTAATCAACCTTAAATTTGAAATCCTTCCAAAAATAACTTGAGAACTAATAACAATTAATGAAGAAAAGTCAAATTTTGAAAATTTCCTCCAAGCTCATGTCTTCAGCCTATTCAAAAAGTAAATATGATCGGGCTTCATTAAAAACAAGCGTGTAGATCATCTTTGCATATTGGGTGCTAAGTATTATTTTTTATGTGTTAGGCTTTGCCCATCTTCTTGGGTTTGAAGATAAGTAATTAATTTTGTTACTACTTTAAAATATTTCAAAATAGCCTCATTGTCTTAAATGTTCTTAATTAACTCTTGCAAAGCCTCCTTCATGCGCTTAGCTCTTGCTCTTATCATAGGACCTCCAATGCCTTATAATGGATCGAAGAATGTTTATGCAATCTAATAAGCTCTTCACCTCTGATTGGAAGAACCATAAATCCATCGTTCAATATTGCACAAGACTGAAATAATGACTTAGAATGTATTTTTTCCACGCCCACAGAAATTAGGAAGGATTGGGGGGTGATAAGGAATGTGTTTGATCTTCCAAGAACTTGGTTGAACGAAAAACGAGTCTTTAAAGAATAATATGAAAAGGATTTCTCTAAAGTAATGCAAAAGAACACTTAATTTGTTTTTTCTAAATATTCAATGAATTAAATCTGCCACATTACATGAAATAAGGGGTTTATATATACTAACCCTAATGACTTGGATGAAATTCATAAGGTTAGAAATTGGGTTTTGTCCCATCCTTGTCTAAGAATACAAACTTCCAATAAAATAATCTTAAAATAATTTGATTAGGCCCAAACAAATGCAAAAACGTAACTAGGTTTACTTAAGTTTGGAATCCACTTATTTAAGTCCTAAATAGCATAACTAAATGTTCTAAATAAATAAAATAAGAAGCCCAAGTAGTTGGCTCAAAGATGCTCAAAACAAGCTAATTGCAACAAATGAGTTGTTTCATGTTATGCATATGGTCCAGCCTTCTTCAACAAGTTAAGCCTTGAATCATCATTATAAACCTTAGGGACATGTTCCCAAGTGTTTTAGCTTCTTCGCTTGCATATAGATCCACCATTAGATTTTTAAGGGCCTCTTTAGCACACTTAACCGCAACCTTGTCATTAGACTTCCAAGATTCTCCAATGAATTTTTTTTTCCTAATATCACTTTGTTGAGCTTCTTTAACTATTTCTCCTTGCTTCCTGAGCTCTCTAACATGTCCTAATCCTTTTGTCTTGCCTGAAGCCACTTGTGATGCGTGATCTCTATCATTCCCCTACTCTTCAAAAGAATTTGTCCTCAAATCAGCTTCTTCATCTGTAAAATCAAAAGGAGATAAATCAGCAACATTGAAAGTAGTATGAACACACTATTCACCTAGAAAATCAATCTTGTATAATATCATTAATCCTTTCCACCACTTGAAAGGGTCCATCTCCACAGGGTTGCAACTTAGATTCCTGTTTGCTGGGAAATCTTTCCTTTCCAAAGTGTACCCAAACCCAGTAAACAAGTTTGGATATTACTTACTTTCAACCCTTGTTGGCTTGCTTTTAATATTTCTGTGTCTTTCTTTGAAAATTCTACCTCGCTTTTTCATGAAGCTTTTTCACCAAATCAACTTTCTTCTTTCCATCCAAGTTGTGTCTTTCACCTAGTGGTAATGGAATAAGATCTAATGGAGACAAAGGATTAATGCCACAAACGGTTTCAAATGGTGAAGAACCAGTAGCAATATTTATGGTTCGATTGTAAGCAAATTCAATGAATGGATAGGATTCTTCCCATGATTTCAAGTTTCTTCCAACTATTGCACGTAATAAAGAACCTAGAGTTCTATTTACCAATTTAATTTGACCATCTGTTTGTGGATGACAAGTAGTATAAAATAAAAGTTTTGTTCTTAACTTACCCCACAATGTCTTCTAAAAATATCTCAAAAATTTTGCAACAAAATCAGAAACAATGGTTTTTGGAACTCCATGCAAGTGAATAATTTTAGAAAAGAACAATTCAGCAATGTATGATGCATCATTGGTTCGATGGCATGCAATGAAATGTATCATTTTAGAGAACCTATCAACAACTACAAAAACTGAGTCATGACCTTTCCTAGACTCGGGTAAACCTAAAACAAAGTCTATGGAAATGTCTACCCAAGGTTCACTAGGTATAGGTAGTGGTTTATACAACCCATGTTGTTGAACTCTCGATTTAGCTTACCTAAACTACACACATTTTCCATACTCTTTCTACATCTCTCCTCATTTATGGCCAGAAGAAGTGTTCATTCAAAATGTCAGGATTCTTTTTAATACCAAAATGACCCATTAAACCTCCTCCATGTGATTCTTTAACTAATAACTCTCTCGAGGAATATTTGGGGAATGCACAACCTGTTCTCCCTAAACAAATAACCCTCATGTCTAAAGAACTTCCTAAATGCAGATTTTTCATGCCTTAAACATATTACCAAAATCATGATCATTGTTATACAGTAGATCTGTCATATGTTCAAATCCTAATGTATAATTATGATAATGATTTTGGTAATATGTTTAAGGCATGTGAGAAATCTGTATTTGGTAAGTTCTTTAGGCATGAAGGGTATTTGTTTAGAGAGAGCAGGTTGTGCGTTCCTCAATGTTCCTTGAGAGAGTTATTTGTTAAAGAATCACATGGAAGAGGTTTAATGGGTCATTTTGGTATTAAAAAAGACTCTTGAAATTTTGATTGAACACTTATTTTGGCCACACATGAGGAGAGATGTAGAAAGAGTGTATGGGAGATGTGTGGAGTATAGGTAAGATAAATCGAGAGTTCAACACCATGGGTTGTATAAACCACTACCTATACCTAGTGAACCATGGGTAGACATTTCCATGGACTTTGTTTTGGGCTTACCTAGGTCTAGGAAAGGTCATGATTCAGTTTTTGATTGTTCGCTTACATGGAGTTCCAAAAACCATTGTTTCTGATTATGATGGAAAATTTTTTAGTTATTTTTAGAAGACTTTGTGGGGTAAGTTATGAAAAAAAAAATTATTTTATACTATTTTTCATCCACAATTATACAGTCAAACTAAAGTGATAAATAGAATTCTGGGTTCTTTATTACGTGTAATAGTCGGAAGAAACTTGAAATCATGGGAAAAATCCTTGTCATTCATTGAATTTGCTTACAATCGAACAATTCATAGTGCTACTTGTTTTTCACCATTTGAAATCATTAATGGCTTTAATCCTTTGTCTACATTAGATCTTGTTCCATTATCACTTGGTGAAAGACACAACTTGGATTGAAAGAAGAAAGCTAAGTTGGTGAAAAAGCTTCATGAAAAGGAGAGGCAAAATATTGAAAGAAAGACCTAGCAATATGAAAAGCAAGAAAACAAGGGTCGAAAGCAAGTAATATTCAAATCTAGTGATTGGGTTTGGGTACACTTTGGAAAGGAACAATTTCCCAACAAAAAGAAATCTAGGTTGCAGCCTCGTGGAGATGGACCATTGCAAGTGGTGGAAATGATCAATGACAACGCATACAAGATTGATTTGCTAGGTGAATACGGTGTTCATAATACTTTTAATGTTGTTGATTTATCTCCTTTTGATTTTGTAGATGAAGAACCTAATTTGAGGACAAATTCTTTTAAGGAGGGGGGGGGGAATGATAAAGATCAAGCATCATAAGTAGCTTTAATCAAGACAAAAGGATTGGGACGTGTTGGAGAGCTTGAGTAGCAAGGAGAAAGATTTAAACAAGTTCAACAAAGTGATATTAGGGAAAAAGATCCATTTTAGAATCTTAGAAGTGATGTAAACCCCAGATTAAATTTGGACACCTACAACAAGTAAGACAGATTTTCACTTCCAAGAAAGCTAAATTAGGTTATAACAAACACAAAAAAAGGATAAAAAAGAAGGATATAGATGCCACACTACATAATAGATAAGAAGAGGGAGTGATAAGTTAGGTTTGAACACCATAAGATTGAATCAATCTTGATAAGTTCTGCAGTTCAACGAAGAACCCAAGGGGCGTTTCTCTCAATTATGATAAAAAAATGTTCCAAACAAGTTTCTGAATACAAAAGATGCATATTTATATGCCCTAGGTCTAAATCCTAACAAATGGGCTGAAAACAAATCTGTTTGGCATGTCCATTAGCCAAAATTCGTAATACCTAGCATTAATGGGCTAATCAACCCATTTATAACCCAACTGAATCTAATATATGCCCACTAAGTACTTGGACTATATTAATAATACTTGGGCTGCATGTTTCATTTTCAAGGCTTCTCTTTTGGGTCAAAATAACTTGTTTGGTGCAGATATCTTAAATTAGCCCATTAAGTGCTTCCTTCATTTTCTTAGCCCTTGACCTTGTAATTGGACCATCTAGAACATGTAATGGGTCTTTAGTAACTGTCTTTACATTAGTTCCTTGGTTCTCATCATGAGGTCCAATGACAAAGTTGTGGACCAAGCATGCTAAAGAAGCTTTTACCAATCTAATGGTCGATCTATATGCAATAAAAGAAGATAAAATAGATGGGAACATGTCACTAAGTTTTATAATGATGATTTAAGGTTTGGAGCAATGTGTTGGTTTTGTTGAAGAAGGCTGGACCTAATGCACATCTTGAAACAACTAATTTGATACAATTAGACTCTTTTGAGCATCCTTAGGCCAACTACGTGGGCTTCTTATTTTATTTATTTAGAACATTTAGTTATGCTATTTAGGACTTAAATAAGTGGATTCTAGCCTTAAATAATCATAGTTACATTTTTAGGTTTGTTTGTGCCTAATTAGATTGTTTTAAGATTATTTGTTAGGAAGTTTGTTCTCTTAGATTAGGATGGGCCAAAACCTAATTCCTAACCTTATAAACTTCATTCAAACAAGTGCTTGGAAGATCAAACCCATTCCTTATCACCCCTAATCCTTCCTAATTTCTATGTATGTGGTGTAAATACATTTTGAGTCATTATTTCAATCTTGCGCAATATTGAACAGTTCTTGGATCTTGGATTCTTGATTTATGCTTTTTCTAGTCCTAGGTGAAGAGTTTATCAGAGGCCAAGGAGTGGACAAGTTGATGGAGGGTGTTTTGGAGTAGAGGAGCTAGCTTAGATGTGAAGGGGTTGACTATGATCACTTAAGGAGGGTTTGGAGGGGAGGGAGGTTGAAGAGTGGGAGGGTAGGAAGGCTAGGGGTGGACACCATCAACAAGCTAAGAAGGCAACATGAGAGGACAAGGAGGATGGAGGAGGCACTCACCACCTATAATTGTTCTTTTGTATAAAGCAATTTATTTAAATGTTGGTAAACTTAACATATCTCTTCCTAGTGTTGTTTCTTTACAGGAGGAATATGATGATGTGCTAACTAATGATATTCTTTGTGGATTACCATAAATTAGAGGGATTAAAGATGAAATTAATTTTGTTTCAAGGGCTAAAATTTGTAATAAACTTGCCTATAGAAATAATCCCAAAGAGATAATGGAGTTTTAAAACCAAGTGGAGGAGTTGATGGCTAAGGGATATGTGAGGGAAAGCATGAGTCCATGTGTAGTTCGTGTACTTCGAGTGCCTTAGAAGATGGTACTTAGTGAATATGTGTTGATTGTAGAGCTATCAATAATGTAACAGTAAAGTATAAAGATACCATTCCTAGGTTGTATGATCTACCAGATTGCATGGTTCTTGTTCATTTGGGTATTATTAAATTAGAATGGAAAAAGGTTATGAATTGAAAATTCCTTTAAGACTAAGTATAGTTTGTATAAGTACTTAGTACCATTTGGTCTTACTAAGGCACTTAGAACTTGATGGAGATCAAGCATCAAAAGTGGCTTTAAGTAAGATAGAAGGGTTGGAACATGTTGGAGAGCTTGGATAGCAAGGAGAAACACTTAAACAAGCTCTCCTTTTATTTATTAATTCATGCTTTTCTTTTAAAAAAAGTGATATTAGGTAAAAAAAAAAGATCTATTGGGGAATTTTGGAGATCCAATGACAAGGTTGCAAGCTAAGCACGCTAAAGAGGCTCTTAACAATCTGATGGTGGATCTATATGCAAGAGAAGAAGCCAAAACCTTAAGGCAAACCTAGATACTTAGACTCTATCTGTTGTTGCTCGAGTTTAGCTACTAAAGCTTCCTTCTTATTATTTTCCAATTTTTCAGCATGTTCTGGCCCCCTTTTATTAGGCCTCCTTGGCTTTCTCTCTAGTTCTTTTATTTGCATGGTTGTTCTTAGCTTCAGGGTGTTTCTTGCCCTTTTAGCTTTTTTTACTGATTTTTGTTAGGATTCTCTGTACATATCCTCTCCTTTTGTACTAATATAATTTTCTTTTCTAATAAAAAAATATTTCCATTGCAGAGGCAATCTAAGTTGTAACCAAGAGGGGATGATCAATTTCAAGTCATTAAGAGGATTAATGATAATGTTTAGAAGTTAGAACTTCTTAGTAGGAACAATGTTGTCCAAGGATGTGTAAGAAATTAGATTCATAAAATGAACTTAGGAATCTCGTTGTTTATGTAATCAAATAAGAAATTAAATTATAAGAACGATTGTAGATGCCTTAAGGAATATTAGGGGAAGGTGAGTGATAAATTTGAATTATGGACACCACAAGCTAAAAACTTAATAAATTCCTAGAGTTTAATAAAGAATCAAGAAAGAGAATATTCTCCAAAATATTATTGCTTATAAAATCTACCTCTATAAGCATAATACATGCCTTCTTATAGAGGAAGGCTTGAAACCCTATAACCAATATGAAATCCAATTATAATTTGGATTTGAAAATATTTAACTAGCCCTAACAAAAAGAATTCTATAAAACTTAATTTCCTAATCTGCAGTTATGAAATAGGAAAATAAATCTAAATATATGCAAAATAATAAAGGAAATCAAATACAATTTGCAATTGGCATGATATTCCTCCCAAAATATGATAAAGCAAGTCAAATGATTAAAGTTGCCACACGATTCTCACATTTTGTTATATAGTCAAAATTTAAGAGCCATAACTTGAGCTATAGATCTCAAAATGATGTGATTCTTGATTTGTTGGAAATTTAAATTACCCTTTACAAATTGTAATTTTTCTTAACTTGATATTCTACCATCTTCTTGAATTTTTGAAGAAAAACCATTTTACTGCTCCATTTACAAAATTAGGTTAACTAGTCATAAATTTGAGGATTGACTTAATTCTTCATAGGAACTTGTGCTTTTAGCTCATATGCCATCAATTGGCCCATTTAGAGCTTCTTTTAATCTTCTTAGTTTCCTACCCTTGTGACTGGACCTCCATTAATGCTCAGTGAATTAGAATTTAGTGTTATTCTTTTAACGCCCTATGGATTCTCATCATGATAAGAACCCACCTAGGAATAAAGCTTAGAGAACCCACGAACAAGATTTAATCTCACCAAGAAAGCTAAATCAAATTTAAGGAAGAACTAATTTGTTGATTATAAAGAATTAAGAACCAATTTCACAAAGGGGTTGAATACTACAAAAATGAATTTTTTAATAAGTTCAAAAATTCAATGAAGAATAATGAAGAACGCACTCACAGCTCTTAAAAGATATGGAAATCAATTTTAAATTTCATATCTTAAGTCTATATTATTGCTTAAAACATGCCCTTTACATAGGGATTACATAGAAAAATATGACAACTCTAATTAACAAGCATGACAAGGATTTTGTGTTAATTAAGAATCCTAATCTCATAAGGAAAATTTTCTATTTAGGACTTTTCTTAATCGGATTGGTATTTCCCATATCAACTCCTAAACTAAATAGCAATATAGCCCACTTGTAATCTAACAAAGGGTATAATGATGAATAACCATTGAAACAGAAAATTGGTACTTTTTTCATGGGCCTTTTCCTCTAAATCTTCTCAAACTTCATCTAGTGTAATTAGTTGATTAAATACATGAAATTGGCTCCTTGATTGGCTAGTCATGCTCATGTCATTCTCCTACTCTTTAAAAAGATTCTTCGTTTAAATCTCAAGCTTTGGAGAAGATTATGGTTTCTCAAAGCTACGAGAACATAAGAATACTTTATAGTCTTCTTGTAGTTTGGTAAATTATATCCTTTTGATCCATTGTAATCTCATCCTTTTTTGCTATTGACACTTAATCCTCTTTTAGATTTTTTTATTTTTTGTTTGTGTTTTAAATTTGAAGTATAATTTTTTTAAAAAAGAATAAAAAATACATAATTTAGAAACAAAGCTTAGGTAACAACTGAAGTGAACTTATAATAAGTTATCAAACTAGGCTAAGGAAAACTAAAACCTTAAAGAAAAATAAAACCATAAGGAAAAATAAATTTATATTAGATAAAATAGTAGATAGCATATGTGAACCTAAAAGGAATGAATCCTTAGAACCTAATAACAAGTTTGTAAACAAATAACATGAACCCCTAAGGAATGAATCCCTAGAACCTAAAAGCAAGTTTGATTAAAAACTAAGGTGAATCTACAAGGAATAAACATCCTTAAAACTCGACAACAAGTTTGGCAATTGAACTCTAAGAAATCTAAAATCATAAAAGGATAACCAAACTTGATTTAGATTCAAGCTATGATACTAAATGATGTGAACCCGCCTAAGAATAAACTTACAACCAAACTTGAGTTAGATCTAAGCTATAATACCAACTGATGTGAACCCACCCAAGAATAAACCTAAAAAATCTATGAATAAGATTGAATCTCACCAAGAAAGCTAAATCAGATTTAAGGAAGAACTAATCAGTTGATTATAAAGAATCAATAACCAAGTTCATAAAGAATTTGAACATTACAAAGAAAAATGGACAAGGAAGTTCAATGAAGAACAAGGAAGAAATCACTCACAACTCTAAAAAGGCATGCAACTTAAATATTAAATTTCACATCTTGAATCTGTCTTATTGCTTAAAACATGCCCTTTATATCGGGATTATATGGAAAATTTTGAAAACCCTAATTGACTAGTGTATTGAGGATTTTTCAATTAAGAATCCTAATCTCATAAGGAAAATATTCTCTAAAGGAATTTTCCTAATCTAATTGGTATTTCCTATAACAAGTTCTAAACTGAATAGGAAATCATCAAACAACTTTAAAATCATAATAAGCACATTTCTATTCTTCATAATTAAATAACATATAGCCTAATTGCAATAAAATAAAGACTATAGTGAACTATTGAAACATGAAATTACTCCTCATTCCATGGGCTTTTGCCTCTAAATCTTCTTAAACTCCATCTAGTGCAATTAGTTGATACATGAAATTGGTCCCTTGATTGGCTAGTCATGCTTGCATCACATCATTACCTTTTTCCTTAAAAGGATTTGGTCTTGAATCGTCACCTACATCATCAGGAGATAAATCAACAATATTAAAAGTAGTATGCCTATACTCACTCAAGATAAATAGGAGATAAATCTAGCTTATATTTGTTATCTTTTATCCTTGCAATCACTTGGAAAAGACCATCTTCCCTAGGATGCAGTTTAGATCGCCTTTGAATTAGAAATCTTTCCTTGCGCATATGCAGTCAAACACAATCAACAAGCTAAAAACAACTTTTCTTTACCCTGTATTAGCTTTATTAACATATTGCTCCTTTCACCTTTCAATATTTTTCCTTTCTTTCTTATGAATTTGCTTGACAAAATTTGCATTTTTTGACCAACTAAATTTACAAGCTCATCATAGGTACATGAGACAAATCCAAAGGAATTATTGGATCAAAATCATACACAATTTCAAAAGGTGAAAATTTAGTTACATTATAAACACATCAACTATAAGCAAACTTAACATTTAGCAAACACTCTTCCAAGCTTTTCAAGTTCTTTTGAGTTATAGCATGCAACAAAGTATATAAACTTGTATTAACTACTTTAGTTTATCCATACATTTGAGGATGGCATATAGTAGAAAATAAAAGCTTTGTTCCTAATTTATTCCATAAGATTTTCCAAAAGTAACTTAGAAACTTAGCATAACTATCATATACTGTAACATCCCATTATCATATAATATATATCCAAACATCCAAAGGATATTCAAGAAAATACCCTATGAGAATGGCATGTTAGAGCAATCAAAATCACTATTATGGCATCATAAAACACAAATAATCTACATTTCTCATTTCATTTCAAACAAACATATCGTTTACAAAGTCACTACTTCTCATCATTCATATGCATTTACAAAACCAAAACATCACTGTTCTATATAACATGTACTATATGAAATGAGAAACTAATAAACATATTCTATCTAAACTTCGCAGGTATCAGCTGACCAAACCTTTGAGCCATTCTTAAGTCCAAAAGTGACAGAACTAAACTTTTAATAGATTGCCTTAGAAACTAAGTCTCCTCAGTATCTAAAAAGCAACATTTGTAATTATGATGAGTTTTGCAAACTCAGTGAATGAACCATCAATGATATACTCACTCGAGTCAAAACACAAAATTCACAAGTATATCATATTATTCACTTTAATCATTCATCTAATCAACATGTATACAAATATTACATTTCACTATATCAACACACTTTAGTACTATGTCACAAGTATGCACACGTATACAAATAGTATATCAGCTCAATTTCATCATTCTTTGAAATGAATCATGTGATACATGTAAGATATTTATACACAATACACATGAGACTCCACTTTCCTTTTTATTTTGTTGTGATTAAGCACCTAATTTAACTATCTCATATCCATTGTGGATACTGGGCTCATTTCAGATACTGTCTCTTATGCATTGTAGATATCAAGCTCATTAATCGTTGAGCCTATGGCTCTATGTGCACATTTCTGAGCTTTAAGCTCTTTTCACGTTGGTCACTTCGGTTACAACTCTTTTATCTAATCATGCATATCAATGTAATGAAAATGCATCAAGTCACATATATGCAATCAATAATTCTCATTCAATATGCACAGTCATATAGCACATTCATTAGATCTCAGTCCAACCTTTAACATATAGTTGAGAACACATTTTTCATATTCATATTCAATTTGCAAATACTTCTAATACAATCCTAAATATTAAACTCCTAAAATATTTTATGGTTTTGAATTATCATAATCATATCAATAAAATTTCAATATCTAACAGTTAATAAGAATCAATTCAAATATAGTGAGTAAACAGATTAGCTCACGGTCGGCTCCAGATAGCTATTATTTTAATGTACCGATAATATCTAGATGATGTTGGTCCCTTTGTGCTTCTAAAATCATGCAACACACACATAGGTAAACATTACTAACTTGTTTAGTCACATAAGTAATCAATCATGCACATGTATATGTGCTATGTTCAATGCATTCTCAATTAACTTTCTCAGGTATGAATCCTTATACATAGATCTTGACTCTTCAAGTTATGCTTATACACTATACATCTGAAGACCATTTAAACAAAATATGTATACTACCATTACGTAATAAGGTTTGTACCTTTAAGTTAGCTTGATTTACACTAAAGTCATTAACCATACTTTTACACTTATCTTAGCTTGATTTACTCCAAAGACATCAACCATACTTTACACTTATCCTTGACCATTTTCTTGATTAAAAACTTCTTAGAACACACAAACAATTGTTAATTTAAATTTGAAATTTCAGTAAACTATATCTATATATTCTGCAAACTTTTTCCAGCCATATATATTCATACATTTACCCAATTCTCATTTAGAATTACCCCAAGTTTTTCAATGCTCATTCCTCTATGCCATATCTTATACACATTATTCTTATCTTTTAAGATCATATTTTCATGAAAAGAACTCATTTAATCCTTAGACAAACCAAAATTTCTATATTTGAACTTGTCAACATAAAAAAAAAGTCTAATAATTGGCAATCAATTAACTATATAAAATTATCAAGATATCTTCTAGCTACAATGTTTCACAGAAGAATTAATAAGATATCAATGATCATTTTTCATGTTTTACACTTTCATTAATTCGAGTTCTAAAGTCCTAAAAAATTAAGACATAACATAAGGAGCACAGGCATTTATTACAGGCAGTAGTAGGAAAACAGGTATAACACAAGCTCTAGTCACTATTTTCTCAAGTTGTTTTCACTGAGCTCAACCTAGGACCTTATATATACAACTTTTATTCTTTGACTTTCATCAAATTCAAGCTCTAAAGATATGTAAAATAAATTGTAATAGTGAAACCATAATTTCACCATGCACAGAGGCCTGTCACTGGTAATATTATTAAAAAAAAAAGCACACCTAAAGCTCTAGTCACTCTTTTATCAAAGCCGTTTCACTTAGGTTAATCTAAGACCTATATCTACAACTTTTATTGTTTAAGTTTCTTCAAATTTGAGCTAAGGATATGTAACATAGGTCAAAAGAGGAACATAGAACAAAAAAGTATCCAAGTTCATGCAGAAATTTCTAGCATAATCAATTAATCATATGTATTTCATCTTAACTCATCATCATCAATTATCTATCATACCATGCTATAAATACCAATCTTTTACGTACTTGTCTAGCTCAAATTCTAGCCTAACGATCACACTAAATTAGCTCTCTATGCAACTAGAAAATCAACACAAATTTGTTAACATTAGGTTTGTTTTTGGCTAGAAGAGAAGACAAAAAAAAATTTATTTGTTAACCATCTTAAGAAGGGTAAAAGCATGGATTTGGTGTGGCAAATGGACACAAAAATGGGCACAATACAAGGTTGTAAGAGTGAGAGGGTTTTGGTGGTAAGAGGAAGAAAGAAGAAGTAAAACAAACCAAACTCATTTTGCTACAAAATCATGACACCTTAGGTGCTAGCTGTCTCCATATTCCAATGCCACATGGTTTCCATTTATCTTGCTTCTTAGTTGCTAATGACACCTTTAAGTTAGGTAAATTAATCACCCACTCATTGCTGTCATTTGTCAAATAATTAACTATGCCATTTTTCACTTAATTTTCCATACAAAATGTCATTAATTCATAAGCTTAAGTTTAGTCATCTTAATTTTCCAGCATTTTTCCTAGACCAAATATACATTGTCAACCATCAATTTTCTATTTATACCAATTAATTCCAAATTTATTTCTTATAATCAATCAAACTAAAATTTAAGACATACACAATACACAATTCACATCATAATCATTTTAACCTTTCATACTCGAGAATGAATCTCTTGAGTGCATATACATTCTTTGCAATGTGCACTAATTCATAATTCATTTGTGTATGCTTTTGTTATGCATATGAATGAAATGCAATTCATGACTTTTCAGTGATATCATTTCTAAGCCATAGTCCAGGGTTATAATCCCCCAATTTGAAAAATCACCTATTACATATACAACACTTCTAGGCATGCATGCAATCTTACAACCTCCTTGATGAAGTAATCTTAAATATATGATGCATCATCTACACATAAAATGAAATGTGTCATCTTAGAAAACCTATCAACGTATATATAGAATCATTACCCCTTTTAGACCTAGGTAAACCCATCATAAAATCCATGTAAATTTCAGTCCAAGGATGGTTAGGTATAAAAAGCATAAGGTTTAACTTTTTAGACTTGGCTTGTTTACATATAATGCACTTATCAAAAAATATTTTAACATGTTTCATGTTGGGCGAAAAGAAATGTTCATGCAACACACCTAAAATCTTGGCAATACCAAAATGCTTCCTTAAGCCATGGGCTTCTTTAAAAAGAAACTCATACAAAGGACTTATAGGCATACATAATTTTTTTTCTCTAAACAAAAACCACCTTTTATGCTTATAGAAATTGTAAAAAACCACTCTCTAACATGCATTGAACACATAAGTAAAATCAAAATCATTAACATACAAATTCGAAGTGAAATGGGAACATGTGTGTTTAAATAGGAGTATGATCTAGGAATCAAACTACACCCTTAAAAAAGTACTTTTCACAAAGACAATTTGAATTCTCTTCACTGATGCTAAAGAAATATGGGTCCAATGGGTCCACAATGTGAGGGGAAAAAGTTTCTAGTCTCAAAATTTAAGATTCTCAAACCCTTGGAGTTGGAAGAAAAAACTTAGAGCCAGGGATTCTTTTAGACAATAATTCAAGTTTTGAATAGGTGATGGCAACTGTAATTCCTTGTGGTTTGACCCTTGGTGCCCGACTGGCATCCCTATAAAGTTTCTAGGATTATTTTAAGTAGTCAGTGGCACTAGCCTCAAGCCAATTCTCTTAACCTTATTAATCCAAAGAGTATCCCATAATAGTCAATAATCCCAACTACTCCAAACTTAACAGTATCTTATGGGAAGCCAACCCCAAGCTTTACAAATAGAGTAGCCCATTCACATATTTTCCACCTATCCAAACTTAATAGCCAAGAATGCATCTCTCATATCCCCCACTCTAGCAACCATGCTCACTCCTTTGCCTTCATGTTTATCTCTCAAAGGAGTGTTTCCCAATGTGTTTGATGTTTCCCCAGGTGTTTGCACTCATTTCTTACTGCTCTTTTCACTCAACCTCGCTTGTGTCTCTCTTATGAATTTTCAATTGGTTTTCATAAACTTGCTTTGGGGAAAGAGGAGCAAGAGTGTATTTCATACCATCCATAGTGAAAGAATAATGATTCTTGTACCCATCATAGACTGTTCATCAATCAAACTGCCATGGACACCCTAACAATATATGTCCAGCATGCATAGGCACCACATCACACAAAACTTCATCCTTATACCTCCCAATATTGAACACAACTAACACTTGCCTAGATACCTTCACCTTGCCCGATTCGTAAAGCCACTGCAGATTGTAAGGTGTAGGATGTTTGATAGTTGTTAGCCCCAATTTTTGAACCAATTTAACACTTGCAACATTCATACAGCTTCCTCCATCAATTATGAGGTTGCAAATCCAATCATTGATAGCACATCTTGTATGGAAGAGATTCTCTCTTTGTTAGCTCACTTCATCATCATCTTCTCTAATCTGAATGCATAAAGCTCTTCTAGTTACCAAAGACCCTCCATTGGTTCCTCTATCTCAACCTCATCTTCACTTTGTTCAATATCTTCCAATTCAAGCATGTAAACATATCCCTTTTCTTCACTTTTAGACACATACTCCCCATTTTGAATTGTCATTACCCCCTTGTTCGGGCATTGAGATGCAATGTGACCTCTTCCTATGCATAAAAAACACTTAATACTCCTTGAATTTGAAAAGGATTCAGCCTTGCTGTTTTCT
>JAOXYD010216312.1:0-19573 GCA_028565735.1 Pinacopodium congolense
AGATTGATTAGAAGATGAATTGAGGCTAGATGCATGTGAAATTGATGTGGATTATGTTGGAAATGTTGCATGAATGTATTTGTTTTAGATGACCAAAAATGTGAGTTGAAGCTATAGATGCGAGTGATGTTAATTGATTTTTTGAAAGAGTAAATGATGATAAATTGATGCTAAAATGATGGGTATAGTGGTAGCGTTTTGAAATTAGAAAGTTATGGCTATAGGTTGATTTTCAGGTTTCAATGACAGCCCCCAATTTCAACCTATTTTTCATATTGTTAGAGTTTGAATTTGAGAACATGTTAAGAATGACAGTTTTAGATCTTTGTGTTAGCTAAGTTTTTGTGAAAGTTGCATAACAAAACAATAAATATAATGGGAGTTATGTGTTTTATCCTCGGACTACTCATAATAGTCCCCTGTTTCGTGAAATTTAAGAAGTCTCATAGTTTTGAGGACTTTGAAGCTTGAATTAGATGAAGTGTCAAGCATGAAAAATGTTTATTGATGTCTTCTTGTAATAGGATATGATTTTAAAATGTTCATACAAAAAGTTATTGTGATTTTGGTGTGAGAGGTAAAGCTGGAAAAAAAGGAAAAAGGTACAAGAAAGTGATTTTTTAAACTTGGATAGAAATTTCTATTTTTATTTTCTTGATGAACCCATGATGATAGGTTTCTATTCATTGATGTGTTTGATCTTGATTAGGGCATGAAATGGACCTAAATGGATGCAGAATTGAATGATTGATGGTTTGATAAGTTAGGTTATGAGATGATGATATATATTAAGGATTGGATGTTTTCGAATCAATATGCATGAATGAAGTGAATTAGAAGTGATTAAATATGAATTGAGTATGCATTCATTCATCATGATGCATATGCATATGTATAATTTAATGTGAAATTGATTCAATGTGTTATTAATGTTAAATAATTGTGTTACCTATTATACGAGCACAAATTGACCATCCAGGCAATAGCATTTTGGGAGCGAGTTATGAGTCAACATAAAGTGCAAAATCACTCTACATCTTTGTATTTTGATTTGTTTTAAATTCTTTTTGTGCATATGAAATTGTTAGAAATGCATGTAGGATATACTGGAGATATAAGGTGGTGTGTTACTGTCAATTTTGGACACTGAGTGTCCAGGGAGTTCAGTGTACAGGATTGTATAAGAAGTGCTGCGTATATGTGAATGCAATACCTATGTGCTTTTGTGTTATATGCCAAATTTTAAATTCGATGATTATGAATGTGAATTTTGAATGTGTTTTTGATTGAATATCCATGATAATAGGAATATGTTATGTGAACGATAATGTGAATGTGTTTTATGCATGATAATGTGATTTCCCAACTGTGAATTGGATGCCGAACCAAAGTCCAAAGAATGTGATTAGTAAATGTGATTTTCAATAAAAGTGATTGATTATGTGATTTGCAAAATGTCATTTCATTTCATGGAATACATGAACATATTAAGGGAGTTATGATTGGTATGATTGGCTAGCCTAAATTAGAGTGGAGCTTTAAGCTCACGGATGGCATGAGAGCCATAAGCTTTGATTGTGAACTCGGAATCCACTACGGATTCGGGTTAAAATGAAGAATGAGTGCATTATCCATAACAGATATGGGACAGAAAAATGGCAGACGATCACAACAAAAAAAAGAAAAGAAAATGATGCCATATGTGTGTTTCTATTTATACTTTAATGAGATTGATTTAGCTATATTGTGATATACATTTATATGATATGAATGTGTGTACATGTATATCTGAATAATGTGAAAATGTGATAGGAAATTTGAATGTGAAAGTGATGATTTATATTCTTATGTGATTTCATGAGTGAGCATATCGATGATGGTTTACTCACTTAGTTATGCAAACTCACCCCAATTGAGAAATGTTTTAGGATTTAAGGACTTCTACTCCTTAGCTGACAGGTAGTGATCTAGTAGTTGCAGTCTAGGGGTGAGATGGATCAAAAGTTAGTGCTATCACTGTTCAGGGATCTAGTTAGGGTCTTTGTGCTAGAGTGCATCTTTTGTAGCACCATTATATATATATATATAACTATAAGCTTTTTTTTTCTCTATGTGTGTAAACAGATGTCTTTTGGCTTTGTAAAATTACATTGTACAACTTCGTTTTGGGAAATGAAATAGAAGTTTGACCTTTAACTGGTATTTTTGATGGTTTTCAAAATCTCTTGTAATATGGATATATTATTAGTGATGCCTTGTGAATTCAATTGATTACTCTAACATGCCACCCTTGTGGGGCATGTACTCGGATATTACTCAAAATGTCGGGTATGTGTCCTATGAGAGTGGGATGTTACAGTGACTTTCAAAGTAGTGAATAGTCTCATGACTCAAGAAGGGAGAATCATCATATGAAGGCCTCTTCCTTAAGCTAAAAGCATTAAGGAATTATCTCGTCGACATTATGAGGCAAAACTATTCAATAAGTATACATATAGAAAAAAAAAGGTAAGAAAAATAAGAAAATATCCTATTGATGCTCTAGAATATTTTAAAGTTCCCAAAAATAATCCTTATTTTCTGGAAAACGAAATAAGATGTAAAAATGGTACCAGAAGAAAGATAATGCAATTTAGAGTGTATCTATATCAAAATATAAGGAAAATAAGTCCTAAAATGATTATAAAATAAAAAAATAATGAGAGTTAATATGAACAATACCTCGACAACTTTCAAATATTTTTTTTGTCAAATTATGGAGTTTTTGTAGTGATTGGAAGGAAAAATCAAATAGAAATTTGAAAATGCAACAAAATAAGCCCTAAATAACAATTATTGGTGGAGGAATAAAGTTGGAATAGAAGTTTATAGAGTTTAGAAGGGGTTAATGTCGTAGGTGACTGCAAAATAGGAAGGAGATGAAAAACGATGACACTAAAATGAAATTGCATCATTTTTTTGTCTTGATATATAAATGGTAGCATCTATAGAGTTATATTGCATAGTTTAGGTATTGCCATTTGTCTTCCCAAACGTACCTAAGCAGTTGGGTAATGTAGGTTTGAGTCATCATTGATAGCGCACTGTTTATGTCCTATCGAAGGCTCCTAAACATGAAAATTTGAAAAAAAAAATTGATTTCATTAAATCCAATTAAATCCCAGAGGATTATACATTAACTTTGCTCAAAGATAGCAATTGAAAACACTTAAATAGTATAAAAAATTCCTAAAGGGATGAAAGTGTTGATTAGCTACAACAAATGAATGTGTGGTACACTTGTAGTTTAATAGATATTGTCCCCCAAAGTTGAGGATTTTTCATAAATCAATTCAAGTTAAACTTTGTTAAAGGCACAACTTAAAACACCAAGAACTTAAAATTAACTAAGTAAAGAAATTTAATAAATTGAAGGGAAGGTGTAGGAATTTGGGAATTTGAAATTAAAGTCCTATGAATCACTTTTATCTCTATTTTATTTCTATCTTAGTTTATTGATTCATTTATGTTTTACCCAAGATCTCCTACGGCCTTATTCGCCCTTTATAAAGGTGTAATTAATTTTCCATAGTTGAACAAAATATAATTAGTCTTGCAATGTCTCAATCTACGAAACCTCCCTTAGAAATCTATCTAGAGATGAAGTGATCCTATAAGAAATCTATTAATCAACCAAGACCTTTCTTTATTCAATTAGTAAATATGATATTTATAGGTATGTTGAGTGCCAACTCTTATTGTACACTCAACACAAATTTATCACGCTTAATCTCTATTGAGCATAGTATATGTGTGGATAAATGCTCACTAACTTCATGTTATATCGTAAGAATACAAGTCATAAAATTTTAATATAACAATATTAATTCCGCAAAGACTGCGATTAGTCACGACTTAATTTAGGTTAAACTTTGCTTAAGGAGAAAATTCAAGTAACAATTGCTAAAAAATAAGTAAGCAGAAAATCTAACAATGAACAAGTAACAAAGTAATGATTAAGAACTTTTGGAATCAAGATTAAGCATTAGAAATTATGTTTATCCCTATCTTGTTTCCCTTTATACTATAGAACTAACGATTGTTAGCCAAAGATATCCCAAGGTCTTAACTACCCTCTCTCATGTAACCAAATTTCCTTATATGAAAATCCTAGGATTAATCAAGCAATCTCTCAGTCTACATAACCAATCCTAGACATTCAACTAGTTACTAAGTAATATTAAATCAACCTCTTAATGCACACATCAGCACAAATTACCAGCTCAAGCTCTAAATCTATTCTACTGTTTAAGCTCAACAAAATATCATCCATTAAAACAATAGGTAAAAAAGAAATTCCTAACAAAATATCATCCATTAAAACAATATGTCAAAAAGAAATTCCTAAGAAGATATTTAGCCACTCATGGTGTTCAACAATCCCTTTATAAGCATAATATTCATACAAAAAAGTACTAAAAGAGAAGAAGAAATAGGAACTAATAGAGTTGCGACTCTTCTGTTCCTCCCTTGTTAGTAGAATAATCTTGAATGTGGAGTGTTCTTAATGATTGTTGGATTTGATCTGTTTTCCTACCTTGAAAAGAAACCAAATCTATGCTTTTCCTCTTAGATAAAGCTCCTAATCATTAAAATGATGGATCCTAGGGTTTTGTGCCCATTTTATACTCCAAAACTACCAAATATCCTTCATAACTTGAGTAGGTCTCCAGTAAGCAGGGCGACGATTATGGCATGGCCATATTTATGGCCATCCTATCATGGCATTCACTACTTCACTCTTCATCTTCATTTCTTGTTCTTTTTGGTCCCTAGCAGCATTCCTAATTGAAAGGCATTAAACGTAAATATTAGTAAACTCTGAATCATGTCTAAAATCATCCATTAAACACCTATTACAATGAAGAATGAGACGAAACTCAAAATATCATGAATTTAAGTCCTATATACAACAATTTGATCATAATCATACAAAATCGCACTAAATACTTACGTAAACATAGCCTAAAAATTAACTGTCAACTTCCCCACGCTCAAAACTTTGCTTGTCATTAAGAAAAAAATTTAAAATGCAAGGAGCACAAACACATATCCATAATGGAAAACACACAAGCACTAACTAATGAAAGCTTGAATATAGAAATAACAAGGGATTTAAGTAATTTTCTTAACCAATAACTCAGTCATTTAAAAGGATACAAAAAAAATCAACTATTCCATTCACATAATGATTTCATGTGAATTGAAATTGCATTTTAATTAAAACAATGCTACCCATGATAATTTTCAGCATGCATTTTATCGAATTACTGAGTGTAAGGTAGTCTAAAACTAAGTAATCATTCATAAAATGTTTTAATTATGATAGGAGATCCATAAAGGTCATTTTTTTAACATTTCATTAATCATTTTATATAAAGACCATTTAACTAGCCTTTTTACGTAAAAGTGCATCTTTTCGAACGCATACCTAGTTACTTAACTTTGGTGATTTTCTTTAATCTTAAATTGGAGTGTCATTTTCTCATTTTTATGTGAAGGGGCATGTCTTTTGGTGCATGCCCATGGTTACTCAATTAGATTACAACTCACAATTAGCCTTTGGCTCTACTCTTAACTCCTTTTATTTTTGCTTTTCATTTACTAGAGAGGTCATAGAAGTAGTCATTAAAATTAAACTCTTATCACATTCATGTCATGATTCCATGTCACTTCTTTCCTAACTAAGCATTTTTAGGAATGATTACAAATGTATCCTATTATTTTAATTAAATTCCAATATCAATGGAAAGATAGTCTTGATGTAAACTTCTTAGGATCCTACATCTTCACTCCTCGAATAACCTTGATCCTAGTTGGATTAGTTCCTTTCAATCCCCTGCTATTTATACATTGAAGTATATGCAACAACATGTAACAAAATGAATAACAACGTAATTTTCTGTTAGGATTGGATTTTAATGTATTTTCATATCTATTTCAAGCCAATTAATGTACATTTGCTTCTAATTGATCCTAAAGTGTTTAAATATCATTTATATTCATATACAATGTAGATGGAAGCTAAAAAATTAAGAAATTCTCGAATTTGTAGCCGAAAAACCACATTTGAAGAGTTAAATTGAGAACCCCTTTCACCCATCCTCATACTTCACAGACTGTCATTTTACTCTCGAAGATAGGGTCTTAAATAGTACTTACATAGCCTGTCGTTTTACTCTCTTTTAGTGTCGTTTTTTTAGCTATCACGGACTTCTAGCTGGAACTTACTCCCTACTTGCTACAACTTTTTCATACTTGCAACCAATATACATAAGAAGCCTCAAATATAAATTGTGAAAAAGTAAGGATGTATTTGAGAGGGTAATTCACATCAAACATCATATTCTCTTCTTTTTTCCTTAGTTTTTAGGTTTTTATTCTATTTTTATTTTTTAACCATTGTATATTGTAATTTCAAGTTATTTTGATGATTTAAGGAAATTCATAGATGTTCTGAGTAGTTTTCCATCATTTCGTATCATTATTTGGTGCTTCATAAGCATTAAGTCTCTTATTTTGTACTTTCTTTGCTCATATATAGCAAGAACATAGGTTGTTTCACTTCAATATGATTTTTCTTGTTTATTTATCATGTTTTAAGCTGAATTTGTGCTAGGGACAGGTTCTTTAATGTCTTGAGTTGGTGTTTGTCATATTATTGGATGATAATCTTTGTTTATGTGAGATCTTCAATCATAACCTAACTTGATCACTTAGGATATGATCTTATATCAATAAGTAGATGACCAATCACTTAAATCATTACAAAAGTCCATAAATAACATGATTTTAATCTATAAGTGGCGATTGATTGGATAAATCATAAGGGTACTAATCTTGAATATGGTTTTTAGGATTAGAAACTTGTTGAACTTTAAGCCTAGCTCCTATTGATTTATAAGTGGATCAAACCATAAACTAGGAATGTTAGAGAAAAGGCAATGAATTGACCATAGCTTTGTCTTGATTTAGTGAAGGCCCTATATTAGAAATTCCAATTCATTTCATAACTTAGTTAATTCATTATAGTTTTATTTCTTAGCCATTTAATTTATTGGCGACACTTAGCCAATTTGTACTTCAATTACAAATTTGGAAGCTTTTCAGGTGTTTTTAGTTTAACTAATCCCTTATTTTGAAGCCTTGAGTTCCCATAGATAATTGTAATCTAATTGCCATTGTATTCATACAATCAGGTCTTTGTGGGTTCAAGATGCCAGAGTGTTAAATGTACTCCACTTTATCACTTGTGACTGATACACTACCTTGAAGTTGGTTTGGTGTTTAATTTTATTTGTATATTAATGGAATGATTTATTTGAGCTAATTTAGTGATATCATACCAACATAGCATTTTCTTAAAACATGTATCCTATATGTCATGCAAAATGCATCTAGAATAGCAAATGCTACCTCCCCACACTTAGAAAACACATTGTCTTTATTGTGAAGAGAATGACATGTAAGAACAATACAAAAAAAACACCAAAACATAACTCACATGTTAAAAAAATTAAAAGGTAAGGAGTAAAGGAAGATTATGGTAATTAGGGTAGGGAGGGCATTACAGTGGGTACAACGTTGTTCTGGATGCGAAAATATTATTTAAGTTTCCATGCTTGAGGCTGCTACTGATTTAATAATTTTTAGGCCTGGGATTCAAGCTCATCTATTCGGCTTTTTAACATCTTATTGTTGTACATCATTAGTTGAGTGCTGGCTTCAATTGCTTAGAGGAGTTGTTTTTATCCTTCTTCTTCTTGAGGGTCAGCTTTGGGAAGTTTGGAAGGAAGCGACTCGAGGTGTGATTGCTTTGCCTAACTTATTAACAAACGAAGTTTTATAGAGGGTATCACAGAGCACCATAGAGTGGTGCTCTAAGATTTCAAATCCTTCTAAGTCTTTAGTATTACAATCATCTATTTCTTTTGAGTGTAGACCCTTCAGATTTACATTACCGTGCCTAGAAATAGCAGTAACAATGAATCACATGCAAAAAAAACCACCCTCTTTTATGACATTATTTATATGGACTTAACCATTCTCTATGGAGTTTTAATTTTACGCTTATGGTCCATGTAGCACAGAAAAAAAAATTGCTGAGTAGAACATTTGTTGCTTTAAATTTTGTTGAAAACAAGTAAAGATATTAATTTATGCAATAGTAAATGGTCATGGTTGCGGGTCAAGGTGTTACGTTCATTCCTAGAATTACACTTTGACTCTCCAATAAGGTGCTTCCAATATACCCGCACAACAAAATCATTGTGATGATAAAGTAATTTAGAGTTTGAAAAATTAAACAATTGACGCATCATGCCTTAGTCCAATTGATACGCATGACCATTAAATTAAAGGCAAAATAAATCCATATCATCAACATCATCTTCGAAAGTGGCATAAAATTCAATGACCAACCTAAGATATGTAACAAAATCAAATAGGATAATTTTTTCCTAGCCAATCATTTTAGCTAAAATATGAATTTTGTCTTTTATGCGTAAGAAATTCAAAAAATCAAATTTAAAAAACCTAGGAGCAAAAATATTTTTGTATTTAAGGTCAAGGAGCCATGTACCGCCATCTAGGTGAAAAATGGAAAAAGGTCCATTGTAGTGTGCCATAAGGTTGGCTAAGCCTTCTCTTATGATAATTTTCCTATGCTTTCCCTTGTTATGGAGGTTTTCTTCCTCCCTGGTTCCATTTAGAATAATTCCTACAAAAATAACATGAGAGAGAAGTGCGAATACAAAACAAGTGAAAAGATTTGAAAGAAAGAGAAAAATTGAGAATTGATGGTGGAAAGGGGAAATATTGATGAGAAATAGGGAGAATTTATGAAGAATTGATTAAATTAAAATATTTTGAGTGAAAAAGTGATGGTTTTATGTATTGGGGAGTGAGGAGAATTGGTTTTTTAGAGTCAGGGGTTGGGAAAATATAAAAAAGATGAAGTGGGAGAAGGGGGGAGAGTTTAAAGCCCTCCTGAGTTGGGGAGGCCCTAATCGTGGCCTAATTACAGTCATGTCCTAACCATGATCATGTCTTAACATGCTACCTTTTGATTTTGAGGCCATAATCATGGCTATGTTTCCATTTGGTACTTTTTTAGTCCTTTTTCCAAGTTAGGATCAATATCTAATTTCCAAACAATAATTAAAAACTCAATTAATCACCAAACCATCAAGGAAATAAAAGGGAAGGAACTAAAGATTTAATAAAAAAAATCAAAACAAAACAAGAAATTGTCAACCTATAGCCCTCATTCTCTTCTTAATGGTCTCTACAACTCTCTCCTCTTACTCCAAGTGAAGTTGCTTATATAAAATTATTTTTGCCTAGGAGACTATATCTAAGGGGGGAATGCAATAGTGTTAATATTGGCATAGGTGGCTTCACTATAGAAGGAGGTGCGGGAGCTTAGGTTCTCTTCAAAACTTCCTTCCCAATCTTCTCACCCATATCGTCTTGGTGCACATTATAATCTCATCACAATTCCCAAATTTCCTTGACTTGCTCTTATACTTCTTTTACATATTCATTAACAATATCAATTTTCATGGACGCATTACCTTCTATTGGATTCTTCGGGGATTTACTCATATTTAACTCGAAATTCTAATACTTAATTATCAAAAATAACTTTCCCTCATGAACATTAAGTAGTGCCCTGCTGGTATTCATAAAGTACCTTCATAAAATCAAAGGGCATTCCCTATTCTATTCAAAATCCATCACAACAAAATCAATTGAATTAATGAATTTGTCCACTTTTACCAAGATAACTTATACTACCCCATATGGCCTTTTGATGGATTGATCGACCAATTGTATTAGCATGGAGGCTGGCTTGACATCCCTTAACCTAATTTCTTAAAAATGGATAAAGGCAACATGTTAATACTTGCTCTTAAGTCACATGAATACTTAGAATATTCGAATTTCCCAACAACATAAGGTATAATAAAACCCCATGTATCATGCATCTTGGATGCAACTCTTTGTCAATGCATTATGGTTGTCTTCCCCAGTGCGCTTATGAGGCGAGATATCATTTAAGAACTTGACAAACTTGAGCATACTCTTTAGTTCTTCCATAAATGGCAAGTTGACTTGGAACTTACTCAACTTCTCCAAAAATTTGGAGAATTATGCACTAACTTCATGTTGCTTAAGTTTTTATGGATAAGGGATCTTGGATTTATGTGATGGTGGAGGGATGTAGCACTTCTCCTTTTCTACCTCTTCTTCTTTCTATTACACTTTCTCCTTATCTTTTTCCTTCTCTTGGCTGTCTCTTTTTGCATCATCACCTTTTTCATTAGGCTCCTCTAATTACTTCTACTCCTAAGCGTGATAGCCTTCAATTTTTCAATTGCATTAGCCTCATTGTTGTTTAGAAGGCTTCCCACTTAAACTTTTAAATTGTGGATGGATGGTGCATGGTTCTTCACTGTTTGGTCAAATTTTGAAATTATCCTCTTTTGGTTTTCCTCTTGGCTTGCAAACATCCTTTTTTGGTTGTCTTATTAACTCAAAAACTTGGAACCAAAGATATCCATCAAATTTTATATCTTGTTCTCTAAGGATCGAAGTTGATCTTGTTAAAAACCTGATAGGCCTTGTGGTCTTACACTTTGACCTAAATTTTTAATGTTATAAGAAAATTTTTGGTGGCGTTCCGCCTCAGATTATAAGTCTTAGAAAAAGGGTTATTTCCTATTTATTGTTGCCTCATGTAATTGACTTGTTCTCCATATGAATCCATTATGAAGCAATCTGTCATACCATGGCTATTGTTACAATGGTCCGTTAGGTTGTTGAACTTTAGCAAAAGTCGGACCTTCCTTTGCAAGACAAATCTTTCTTAAGTCTGCTTAAGCTAAGATTTAGCCTTCTTACGTTAATTCCACTGAATAATTCCTCTAGCGCTGTAACACCTTACGTGCACACTTATGTTTAAGGATTTAATTCGCACACCGAATATCACACAAGCGTATAAGAAGAGTATAGAATGCCAGAGGAGATATAAAATATGGTTGAAACCACTCTTTCATTAACTCACATAAAATGATAACAAAAAACCAAGTACGTCCTTCTCAAAGTACTTATATGAACCCTCTACCCGAAGCCCTTGCAATAGAACTCCCCTGAAAGATCTCAACTCCTTCTTAAGAATGACTGGATGATTGAATGATTTGAGCTTTGGCTCTAATGAGCTATTTATAGGCTCTCTTGCTTTGAAAGCAAGTTGAAGATAACTAGGGCTCTGAATTCTAGTCTATCTAAACAACTAATATCACATCACTCGAAATAATAGAAAAACATCCATCTCCTCTTAGGACTCTTCAAATTTGCTAGATTACATCAAGATCTAATAAGATAAAGATTACATGCCGTTAAGGAAACTTTAGATTTGATATTGTCTCATGTGATCTTTAAGTTGATCTTGCCACGTCACCAAGTGCCACATCATCCACAATTGTCACGTCACTACTGATGTGTTTTCCAAGTAACCAAGGAACGTATGCACATAGGTCTACCAATGCATATCCCCAGACAAGTCTGTTTTCCATGATCAAGTCCACCCATGGTGCAGTCCCTTTTCTCCATGATAAGGTATAAGTCTACGCTGATTGTCGTCCTTGCAAACCTTTTCCCATCCTTGAACAATCTCATAGTGTTTAGCATGCCTTTGTTGATTCTTGTGCATCCTCAGGTCTCAAACGACTTAGTTTGCCACCTACGGGCAGTCTCGCATTCGAATCTCACAGCTAGTCGAAGATTTTCGTCAGTGTTCATTAATGCGTGCCCATGCATATCAAATCTTACCTACTCTTGAGATCTTCATTGATACTTCTCACATCCCTCACATACTCACAAGTTTCAAGGGCCTTTGCTCGCTTACTCATAAGACATTCCCTTGTTCCCTCATTAACACGTCTTCCTCGTGCCGACTCGTATGTCAAGCATTGGCCAAGACTCACAAACACTTGCACAATACTATAGCTTGGACTTAAGGCCCTAACAGCTATCTTGTCCACGTAACTTATATCTAAGTTACATATCTTTAATAAAAGAGGAAGATTTTGGTCCTTAAGTTTTACCTTTCCCCCTTCATTTGACCATAAACAACTATTGTTCATCATTTCTTCTAGGAGGTCATGGATTACATCGATGCTTTCCTTCATCAATGATCCTCCAGCCACCAGACCAATTGTACCTTTTGTATTGTGGTTCACCCCATGATAGAACATTTCTCTGAGGAATTCCCTTAAGAGGTTATGATGTGGATAACTCCTATACAGCTCCTTTAATCTCTCCAAAGCCTCATACGATGACTCCCCATCACATTGATGGAAGTTCATGGTCACCTTGAGGATCATTATTTTCTTGATCAATAGGAAATAATTGACTAGAAATGATTTTGCTAGTAACTGTTAAGCAGTGATGTCCTCTGTGTTAAGAGAGCTCAATCATGCCTTAACTTTATATTTTAATGTGAAGGGGAAAAACAACATCGTGGCCATATCTTCGAATAGTCTATTATATCTTAATGTGTCATAAATCTCCAAAAATTGGCGAGATGAGAATTGGGATTTTCATTCAATAGTCCATAGAACTAAACACTAGATTCGACCATGTTAAGTAAGGCTACGTTGATGAAAAAATTTTTGGTTTCAATGATAGACCTTGTGATTCCTTATTGGTTGGAATTAAAGCTGAGCCTCATGATTCGACCATGTTAAGTAAGCCATGCTCTAGCTTTATTTACGAGGAAAAATGGAAACAAGCTAAGCTTAACATCATCTTCAGGCACTCCGTTATTCCTAAAAAGATCACAATGTTGAGAAAATTTTGTAAATATTCATTAAGATCTTCTAAGGTTGTACCACTAAATTTGGAGCCCTTAAGCATAGAAATGTTTCCATACGAGATTTCAAAAGCATTTCGATTGCTAACCATAGACTACTGTTTATACCTTAAACCAAAATTCATAATGGTAGGTCTTCTAGATTCCTCCAAAGGTCTTTTAACTAAATGTTCTTGTGGATCTATTTCTACATCAAGAGATTGGTCACTAGAAGTTTCCACTCTTACTGTTTCATATTTGATCTCTTAAGTGCATTTCTTTTGCCTACAGATTATTCTCTCAAGCTCCAAATTGAATTCAAATTTCTCAGTTTGTGCTCCTAAGTCTGCATATAAAACTAAACACATAAGAAAATTAAAGCAAACTACTAAATAAGAAAAACACACCAAATAAACAAATTAAAAATTAAAAAAAGCAATAAAAGAAAACATAAAAACTTTAAACGATATAAATAAGCTTTATAGTAATCGACACCAATTTGTTCATAGTATTACAACTAAGTTTAATCCCCTAGTAATAGCACCAAAAACTTATTGTTGTCTACTGGTATAGGAAAAAATATGAAAATTAATTAAGAAATTTAAGGACACTTCCTTAAAATAATTTGAAAGCTAACTTTTCGACAAATATCAACAAGTAAGAAAGTGAAATATTTGAGATCCAAATTATTGTTTCCATACTGATTAAACAATGCAAGTACTGAGACAATTAGATTATAATTATCTAGAGAGGCCAACGGAAATGAAATTACAAGTTAAAGTCAATAAATTTAAATAAATGAGCTAAGTTATACAAAGAGGACAGGGACTGACTTTAAGGATTGGATAATGGATTAAATGTCTAAGGCTTTGGTTTTCAATGTTCTCAATGGATTAATTAAGGATTTAGAGGCTTGTCCTAGGGTCACCTCACTAATTCAAGGCAGTGTTATTCTTAAGATTATTTTTCTCTAATTAACTTAACTTGATATTTGGTCATTCATCAATTTTAGGCATGAGGCTTAAAGTTAATAAATTTAACTTAAAAATCCCACTTTTCATATTATAACCATCAAGATTAATCAAGGTTTGTTCACACAATTGTTTAATCAAAGTTTTCTATGAATTGTCCAACAATTTAGGTTGATTTCTTAGATCTTAGATTTTTTTAAACTTTATTTTCAGTGATCAAGTTAGAATAAGACTTAAACACTTCAATTAAACAAAATAAAACCTTCAATCATGTGCCATAACATATTCAGAAGAGATTTTGATCATCTCTAGCCACTCCGTAAAAAAAATTAGCTTAGCAACTCAGTTGAATTAAGAAACACAACATATTCATCATATTCATCATATCTTCAAACATATGTAAGTGAATAGTGCATTTCAATGTAAAATTTTTTAAAGAATGCATAAATCCTTGCTGCAAACACATTTACATGACTTAATCATGTGTTTAATCTATTAAAATCCTAAAAAATAAGCTTAACTATATAAAATAAGCCCTAGAATTTGGAAGGATCTGAATTTTTTTTCCAAAATTTTTTTTTCTTTTACTTAGGAGGATTTGAATTTTTCTTCAAAAATAAGTCACTATATATGTCTGCAGTAAGTTGGTAGAAAGTTACACAAGTTGTAGTCAATGGGAGGAGGAGATTTGGCTAGAAAAGTCGTGCCAGGTGCCTAAATGAGCCATTATACCCTATGCTGGCATAGGTTGACCATTTTACTGCTAGTTTGCATCCTTACTTAATATTTGAACAATTAAACCACAAAAATAGGGGTGAATTTACATCAAAACTTCATGAAAGTCACTATGAATTGAACTCCTATTAGTAAACTCGGAACGAAAAACTTCCATCAATTTGTTCATCTTATTATCTAAAGATCAACATCTTTATTATTGGAAATTAGGTGGGCCTTGTGCTCTGGCATTATTATTTGCGTCATTAGTCCTTCAGAAATCTTTATGATTTTTCTAGATCAAATTATAAGGATTATTATCACTTAATATTGCTCCTATATAGTTCACTTATTCCATACCATTGTTCTCCATCGTGAAGCAATCGACTAGGCTATAGCTGTCTTGCCTACATTACTCGCATCTAAGTTACATTGCCTTTACAAAAGAGGAAGAAGTGCCTTGTAAGTTGCCTACTTGCTTGGTAATGCTGAGATTTATGCTTGGATGACTGTCATTGAATCAATTGGTATCATCCCTTTTTGTTCCTTAAAGATTTATTGCTTGCTCTTCACATTTGTTCATATGCAATTATTACTTGCATTATCCTCCGCTAGGTTATGAACCACAGCTATTATTTTCCTCATTAAGGAACTCTTGGCCATCGTATCAACAGTTCCTCTTATGTGTTAATTCACCATATTGTAAAATGTTTGTAAGAGGAACTCCTTTAGTAGGTCACAATTTAAGAAGTTGTTTTGTAGCTCCTTCAATCTCTCCTATGCCTTATACAATGACTACCCATCCCTTTGATGGAAGTTTGTGACCTCCTTGATGATCCGTGTAGTCTTTAGTAATGGGAAGTGCTTGGCTAAAAAGGCTTCAAAATTTTGCTCCAATGTAGTGATATTTGTTTAGTTAAGAGAGTTTAACTATACTTTGGCTCAGTCCTTCAACTTGAATGGGAATAACCTTATCTTCATTCCATATTTTGACAAATCATGGTATCAAAAAAGTGCTATAAATCTCTAAAATGTTTTCTAGATATACATTGGGGTCTTCGTTTGCCAAACTATAGAATTGCAGTCTAGTTTAAAGCATGTTTAGTAGCGTCGGCTTTCTCTTAAGGTTTTTGTCTTAGACAACAATCCTTCTTAAGCCTTTTTGCCATGAGTTTCCTTTGATTCCTTCCTTGCTCTCATTCTTCCTCAATTACTCTTTCCATGGTTTCTTGGCCCTTCACTCTTCCCAGCTCCCTCTCTTGGCTTATGATATCCAAAACCTCTTTGTTAATTAGATCACTTGACAGTGTTGTGCTACTTGTTTTCATACACTGGTAATTAAACAAGGAAAAATAATAAAATCCATTAATTAAAATCACTTAATCCAAATGATAATTGTGTTTTTATCATATGTTTCTAGGTTGTTTTTAAGTGTTTTAAATATTGTTTTTGTGTTTTAAATTCAGTTACTAAGAAATTTTCATACTTTTAATTATCTTTTAGATGTTTTATTTTTTAGTGTTTGAGGGCAAAATATGAACTTATTTGAAGAATGGATTGATACACTTTGATGGTTGGATGTGCTAGAAACAAATGAAGTTCGAACCAACACCATATTTTGTACAGCTGACTTTGGAGAAGCATTGACAGCACTTTTAGAGCTCCAATTGCTACAAAAGTTTTCAAGGTTTGTGAAAGACATGTTAAGAAGAACCATACAAAAGTTAAAGTCAAATAGAGGTCTATGGACGAAGATATAGTGGAAATATCGAGTACAAGTCAAAGCTTGAAAAACCTAATTTGGCAGGATGACGTGGCAAAACTTATGCAAAACCTGTTTAATGAATTTTTGCACTTAAGAGCCGTCGAAAGAACCTTATCAGCCACATTATAAAGAAGAGAGAGATTCTAGACAAAAAAAGAAGTGTTTTTGGTAGAGAAGAAAGGAAAAGAACATAATTTTGGAGAGAAGATTAAGGATTCAACAAGTGCTATCCAGATTTTCTTAAAAAGAAGCCTTCAACCTACACCATTAGTTTTCTCCTTTCCTTTGCTTTCCTTTTGATGTTTAATATTAATATTTTTTTAATATCATTATGGATTGCTAAATCTAGTTTAGGGACTATTCTTGAATTGTTTATCAAACTTTATTCTTATTCATTTAATGCATATTTGTTTGTGTTAATTGTTAAGCTTATAATCACTTTCAATTGAGAAATTATTTTGATTTATTTGAGTTAAGGTGTGCAACAAGAGTTGGTAACTTAATGGACTTGAAATTAATAGATTAATAAGTGTTTGAAGAGTTATCTTAACTATTTTATTAATAATCTATAGGATTACTTCACATCTGGTTGAGTACTTAGGAAAGGTTTTATAGATTGAGAGGTTGCAAGACTAATTCTATTTGACTTCAATTGGGGATAATTAGTCACCCCTTGAGATAGGGTAATGAAACTTAAGAAAATCATGGGTCAATCACAATTAAATCAATATGATAAAGGAGGATGAATAAGGATACAAAAACCCCTAAGTCTCCACTATTGAGTATCTTCTTTGTTTTACTTTCTTCTATGATTAACCTCATTCAAGTTTTGTTACCTTAAGTTTAATTTTCAGTTTCTCTAATCTTATTTTAACTTAAGCAAAGGGAAACTTAGATCATTAGGTGTCTGGATTCAGTACTCGTGGGATTGATATCAATTATACTATAAGTTATGACTTGTATACTTGCATTGCAGTTAAAACTAGCAAACACCGAAAAAGGTGATAAAACTATTAATGCCCTGCAACAGTGCCAATAAAATTTGTTCCCTTTCGCAAATGATAAATTGTTTTATACTATACCATAAATATACGGGTTATGGAATTGTAGCATAGCAAGTATTTTTCCATAAGGATTAAGATTAGTCACCTAAAAATTTGAGTTACACTTTGACTAAAGTACAAAATTAAATAATAATAACTAAAATTAAACTAAAATAGAATAATTTAGCAAATTAATTAACAACAGTGCATGAACTTGAGAAACCAAAGATTAAAATTAGAAATCACCTTTATCAGTACTTGATCCAACATATCCTAGTGCTTTATTCATCATCTCTCTAAGTGTAACTAAATTTCCTTAGTTGGATAAGATCGGAATAATATTGTTATCTCTAAGTCTATCAAAACCCTTCATAAATGCCCAACAACTTACGAAGCAATCCTATAGGTAATCAATTAATAAATTAAGATTTTGCTTTAACTAATTAATGGCCTAATCTATATTTTCCTATTGGAGTGCCAATTCTCATTGTATAACCCGACTCAAAATTCCTAGCTTAATCTATCAATTTTCACTGAGTAAACACAATAAACATTGCAACAATGAATGCATTATACTAATAAGATAGAATTCAATAAAATAGTTAAAGAGTAATTTCCTATAAAGAAATTTAGCCACAAATAATGTCAATGAATTCAAATTTCTTTCTCACATATGACGGAATTCCTACTATCATGGTCCAATTCATTCCTAAAATCATAACTAAACACTCAAAACACACATCAATCTCAGTCGTAAACACAACATTTGTGTCCTAAACATTCAAAAAAACATATTTAACAACTATGAAAAAATATCCTGATGCACACCTATCAAATACCAAACACAAGAACGTAACCTAAAAAAATTCTCAATGAAAGATTTATCCATCTTAAAAAAGATAGCCATCACGCATTACTCAAATGTAATTAGAACATTAAAAGAACCAAAAGGCATGCCTCCATACGTCAAAGTACCATAAGGACATGTAAAATTAGTTTTTTCCTGATCTTGTAGGCCTACCAGAATCTATAAGTAATTAGAAAATCCATCGAAGGGACAATAAAAATTATTTCTCGCTAAATTCTTAGTCATCTAATCAATAAAAAGAAAAGAAAAGTGATCTTTATGGGTGCCATCATTTAACTTCTTATAATCCATACACATCATCCACCTAGTAACTTCACAAGTGGCTATCATCTCATTTTATATCACAATGGTGCCTCATTTATTAGGCACCACTTTAATAAGACTCACCTAATAAGAATATGAGATCGGGTAAATAATACCTACATTGAGATGCATAATGATCTCTTCCATGTTTACATTCTTCATACCTGGGTTGAGTCATCTCAAGGGCTATGAATTCCTCGCTTCCGTCCTCCATGAAAATCCTATAGGCAGAAAAGGGGGGGGGAATGCCTTTTTATTTCCATAATCATCCATCTTAAAGCTTGCTTATGTTCTCTTAATTCCCTTAAAAGCCTCTCATCTATTGTATCTATCAATAAAGAATAAATAATGATAGTTAAGTGTTTAAGTGGTTTTACAATTGCATACTTTATTTTAAGAGACTTGTTAGCGTGATATTGTGTCTATAATGCTTGTTCCCAACCAGTTCACCGTTCTTTAAGATCCTCTTATAACTCCTCACCTAAATCGATAATAACTCTTTCAACTTCTTTCTTCAACAATTCTACATAAATATCAAAAGAAGGATTGATATCATTAGAGCATATATCATTGAAATTACAAAAATAAAAGTGGATGGATTCTTATCTCAAACACTAGTTCTTATAGTCTCAATATGAGCTTTCCATGTTGCTCATCTATGACGGTCCTTACCATGGCCATTAAAGGTCTCCTAGGAATGATAGCAATGTCACGATTCTCCTTCATGTCAAGAAGAAGAAAGTACATAGAAAACAAGAACTTATCTACTTTAATGAGCATGTCCTCGATGGCTCACATCAGGTATTTAATGACTACGAAAGAATTATGGCTGGTTTGAGCTCCACTAATCCAAACTTCTTAAAAATAGAAAAAGTCATTAAATTAATACTTGTACCTAAAGGATTTTCTTTTTGCTTACTTTTGACTCTCTCCTTTCCACCAGAACTCTATACCTACATCTTAGCTTCAAATATGGGAAGGATGAAATTACATGGATGGCAAGTGGGAAAATAC
>JAOXYD010216332.1:0-19571 GCA_028565735.1 Pinacopodium congolense
TTGATAGGTGCACTGGCCTTTATTCCGTTGGTTTTCAAAATAAAAACATTTCAAAATCACTCAAAGTTTCTAAGTTACCTAACTGGAGCAAAAATGAGAAGAAAATTCCCCATTTATGTCCATTAATAGCCCCCTGCTAGGGTCACGTTAATGGATGAACAGAGAGTTGTTTAAGGAGAGAGCATTCGACCATTAATGGTGGGCTATCAAAGTGCTGTTATAATGCGACAGAGTGTCATTGCATGTAGCAGTCAACAATTTCAATTCCAAATCTCCAAAATGACGGTTGTGGCATATCTCCAATTTATGTCCTTGTCTATTAGCACATGTGGGAGGCTGGTATAGCTGTAAAAACAAACAAAAACACAAAAGAAACATTGATTGAGAGGAGAGAACAGATCTGCCATAAAAAGAGAGAATTCTTCTTCTCTCTTCATATTCTTTAGCTTCAAACAATTAGTTTATGTTCTGTATGTTGTTTTCTGAGTTTCTAAACATTGAAGCTTGTTGTTAAGACACATATCTGAGTCTAATAATTATCTAAGGTGGTTTCTAAACTCGAATTATTACTTATTTTGTTCCATTTTTGGATTAATCAAAGAACTTGTTCTTGTGCTTACAATTTTATATGTTCTTTGATTTTTCTGCAAGTTTGCATTGATTCAGAGGTTGTGCTGCATTCCAGGTCAAGTTGGGAGTTACAAGACATGTCCAAAAGTCTTACAAACTTGATTTATAGACTATAAATTTATTATTTCAGCCTGTTTTTATAGATCTATTAAGATATGTTGCATAAGATGTATGTTTTATATGACTTGATCAATATGTGTTGATAAATAATTTTTATTATTAAGGATTTATATTGTATGATTTAAGAGAGATTAAAGACATGTTATATGCTCTGTATTTTGTTTATTGAAGGATTAAACAAATTGATATTGGGCTGGCCACTTAAAATTGGTTTTTAAGACATCTTAAGCTTGAAAAATCATCTTAATTTGTTAAAAAAAATCAATAAGCAACATGAATTAATCCTTGCATGACCAAACCTAGATTTTTTTTGTGAAAGTTAGAGTTCTGAGATTAATTTTCTAGAACTCACCTTTTTGAAATTAAAGTCCATTTACTTGATTTAAATCATAACCACTAGATTTAAATAGAAAAAAAAAACAAAGTCTTAACTATAACTTTGTTTGGATTTTGTGAAGGAACCTTAAAAAGATCTTAAATGTTTTTAAAGATCAATTAAATCATCAATCAACTAATCCTTAGCTAATTTACACATTTGGTAATTTTTAGAATTTTTCAAAAGCAATTAAAAATCATTTTTGAAGTGTTTAAGCCAAGGTAGTCTAGTTTAAGCAATTTTTCATATTTTTAATCAATTTATCTAGATTTTTCCTAAATAATTGAAATGTAATCGACCTAATAATTAAATAAACTTTTCCCTGTGGGATCGACATTCAGAGTTTGAAAATTTACTCCATTATATTACTTTTACGATAGGTGCATTTGTCTTTATTCCATTGGTTTTCAAAGAAAAATCATTTCAAAATCATTCAAAGTTTTAAAGTTACCTAACTAACGCAACATTGTGCCATTTTTTCGGTTCGATTCCTATTATAACTTTTCATCTTAATTTGCTAATTAAAAAAAACTAGGTGGATTAGATTAATTTTAAAGTCTATTGACTACTCAATCAAAGGTATTATTATACACATTAATAATGGTCTAAGCAAGAAGAATTAGGAATCATGCATTAGTGAGTTGGAAAATTATGAAAATGAATGACAAAATGGTGTTGATAGAGAAGATGGTGATAGGATTGATAAACATTATATTTTTACTGAAAAATATCATCTACTTATATTATTTATTTTGAGGAGAGTGATTATGACATAAGTTATATAGTTGATCTAGTTACTAACCCAATCGAATACTCCTTGACCTAGCTCTCCATCTGGCTCTTTTCAACTAAACGAACTTGCTAACTCTGCTTTACCGGAGCCAGAATGAGTGCAGTTTAGAACCTAGAAATCGGTGGTGTCTAATATGCCGGACGAGTCAACAGAGGTAAAATCTCTAACTTACTACCCTCCTAGTGTGCAAGATGACCAAGTTATTGTCATTCCACGACCAGAGCTAGTTCAGAAAGGTGATGCTAGGCTCAAAACTACTATAATTAGCTTTTTCATAGGTAAGAGACCTGCTTATCGTATCTTTCAAGGAGTTCTTTCGAAATCATGGCTTCCTTATGGTTCGGTAGATACCTTGGTCACTAGTTCAAATAAGTTCCTATTCAAGTTTGATTATGAAGACGTTATGAAAATAGTTTTAAAAAAAGCCCCTGGCACATTTAGGGCAAACCTTTATTCTTAAAAAAGAGGAGCCTCAATCCAGGGGAGCATGATGATATTAATTTTTCTCTAGTATGGACTCGTTTCCATAATATTCCCTATAAATATTGGAATAATGAGGGGTTGAGTAGAATAGCTAGCTCAGATGGGAAACTATTAATGATAGATGCTTAAACTGCTAAAATGTCCAAGGTTAATTTTTCTCATATTTTTATGGAGGTTGACTTACAAAAGCCATGGCTAAATAGTTTCCAACTAGCTGTTTACAATGAGACTGGAGAATTTAACTTGAAGGAAAGTTAAGTAGAATATGAATGGAAGCCTGAACAACAGACTCAAAAGAAGGAATGGAAACCTATGGGTAGGGTTTTTGAGACAGGAATGTAAGACTAGCTAATCATAAAGGATCAACCTCTTGTAACTCATATGGAGTCTTAGAATGTTCACCAAGTTATTAAGCCTTGTATGCAGGATGTACCTTTAAAGAATCATGATGATCAAGCATAAGGTGGAGGAGAACAAGAGAACCCAGAGGGATGTGCTAGCCATTGCAAGGTTCTTGCACCTGGAGAGTCTGGTATTCCTCTTACTTTTTCTAACTTTGAATTGGTTATTAAAGTTACTATAGAGGTCCCTTCAAGATAAAATCAAATAGATGAAGAGGATGTGGAATTTTTAGTTAGGAAGAATAGAAAATCTAGAAGAAAGCCTAAGTCCAAGTTTTGTTCAGTGTCTTTCTTTATTATTTTATTTATGAATTTATTTTTTTAGAATATTAGAGATCATAATAATTTAAAAAAAGAGTTAGGAGTTAAAAGTTTCCTTAGGTCTATCTCAGTGTCTTTTATCTGTTTAATTGAGACTAGGATTAAGTCTCCCTTTTATTTAAATAGAATTTTTTATGTTTTATTTCCTAAGTGGCCATATTATAATAATTTATGCTCTAATTCTAATGCTAGGCTAGTGTTAGCATGGAATCCTGATATCTATTCTTATGTTCCCCTTATTACCAATGATCAGCTTATTCACCTGGAAGTCAATTCCATAATAGTGCTACTCCTTTTTATATGATTTGTGTCTATGGTTAGAATAACTCTAACCATAGAAAGAACCTTTGGTCTATCCTTAAAAACATTCATTTGAGTATGTGGAACAATCCTTGGCTTATTTCTGGGGATTTTAACTCGATCCTTTACTCTCATGAAGCCTTTTCAATTAGTAGTACAATCATCTCTAGTACGAGGGATTTTAGGGGTTGTGTGGATGAGTGTTCCCTAGTTGATTTAAATTCTAGTGGTCCAGAATTTATTTGGTCAAATAAGCAAGTAGGTCATGTGTTTGTTGCTCAGAAATTAGATAAAGCCTTAGTGAACTCTAATTGGCTTTCAGCTTTTCCTAATCCCTTTTGTGTGATAGAAAATCCAAGCATCTCTTATCACTCTCCTATTGTGGTTAAGGATTTAACCTCTATTCTTAAGAGAGGTGTTCTATTTAGATTTTTAAACTTCCTTGCTCATCATCTTAATTTCCTTCATACTGTTGAAAAAGCCTGGTCCACTCCTATTTATGGTACTCCTATGTTTTGTGTAATTACTAAGCTCAAGAAGGTTAAACAAGATCTCAAAATTTTGAATAATAAGGATGTTAGTGATCTAAATGCTCGAGTTGCAAATAATTAGACTTGCCTTAGTAATATTCAATCTTAAATGAGACAGATTCCTAATGATCCAAATCTACTAAATTAAGAAAAGGAGGCTATTAAAATTTGATTCAATACTTAAAAGATCAAGAGAGTTTTTATAAGCAATCTTCCCATATTAAATGGCTAAAAGAAGGTGATAGGAGTACTAAGTTCTTTAATAATTCCAACATATCATATAGGAACATAAATAATATTTACTCTTTGATTGATAATACCATTCATCATCTATTCACTTTTGATGATATCCAAAATTAGTTTCATACTTTTTTCTAGGAGACTCTTGGGAAGAAGAAAGCTCTTTCCCCTCCTAGACTACTTATTAACTCTTTCTTCCCTTCCAAAATTTCTAAGACTTTGGCAAAGTCTCTAATGACTCCAGTCTCTGCCCAAGAGGTTAGGGATGTTTTTAATTACTTCAATCTTAATAAGGCACCTAGTCAGGATAGGTTTAATACTTTCTTCTTTTAAAAAACTTGGAATATAGTAGGTAGGGATATTACGCTTACTATCCAAGATTTCTTTAGGCATGGGAAACTTTTTAAGGAGATTAATTCTACTTTCATTTCCCTCATTATTAAAGAGTGCATATCCTTCTTGTGTTACAAATTATCGATCTATTTCATGTTGCAATATGATTTATAAGGTTATCTAGAAAATATTAGCAAATTTACTTAAACATATTCTCCCTTAAATTGTTAAGGGTCGAAGAATAGGAGATAATATACTACTTGCTTAAGAGAATTTTAAGAATTACTAATAGACATAAATGTTGTGCTTTTAAAATTAATCTAAAAAAAGCTTATGATTCTATTCATTGGGATTTTAATTTAATGTATTATCTTCATTAGGATTTCCTCCAGTTTACATTAGATGGGTAAAGGAATGCATTACTTCTTCATATTATTCTATTCTAGTAAATGGAATTCCTTTAAAAAATTTTAAAAGACATTCAAGTTTAAGACAAAGGGATCCTTTATTGCCCTATCTATTCATTCTGTGCATAGAAGCCTTTTCTAAGATTATTGACACTTCTATAGCCTAGTCTAACAATTTTAAATTCCATTGAAAGTGTTCCAGACTTAATCTCTCTCACCTTTTGTTTGTTGATGATGTATTACTTTTTTTCCAAGCAGATAAATAGTTTATTAAACTTTTATTTGAGACCCTGAATCTTTTTTCTAGCCTGTCTGGGCTTGATATTAAATTGTCCAAGAGCTATTTTTTTTTCCAAGGGTCTGCATAATTTTGAACATGATTTTAGTAATTTTACAAGAATATCTCTAGGTAATCTACCAATTAAATACCTAGGTTTTCCTTTAATTTCTGGGAGACTTAAATAGACTGACTTCTTTTGTTGGATAAAATTGATGCTCGAGTTCAGACGTGGACTAGTAGCACTTTATCTTATGCTGGAAGATTACAACTGATCATCTCTGTGTTATCTACCTTTCAAGTCTTTTGGTTTACCCATTTCATTCTTCCATCCTCTGTTATCAAAGATATTGAAACAAAATTGCAAAATTTTCTTTGGACTGATTTTACCACTTCAAATCACTTTGCAAGGGTTTAGTGGAGTGACCTTTGTAGGTCCAAGAAAAAGGGAGGTTTAGGAATAAAAAATCTTACTACTTCGAATAATGTTCTCCTAAGGAAAAGGATTTGGTTTTTATTTCATGATTCTGAATCTTTAAAGGTTAAGTGGGTTCATTCTATTATTCTTAGGAGAGGAAATTTTTAGACTGCTAAGGCTAAGAGTGGTAGTTCATGAAGTTCGAAGAAATCGCTCTAGGTTAGGGGCCTTATTAGGAACCAATTTAGAGTTAACATTAGGAATGGGATAACAACTTTTCTATGGCAGGACTCGTGGCATCCTAGCGGTCTCCTTATGGATCTCTCAACTCTTCGATTAATCAATGGGTCGGACCTGCCTATAAATGCTAAAGTCCCAGAAATAATTCAAGAAAATCACTAGAACATGTTCTCAACTACAAATGAGAAGATATGGAACATGGTGAAATTGAACTACCAACCAGTATGTTCTTAAAACAATAAATTGGAATGGTTAGCTAGCCTTACAAAATCTTACACCAATGCTTCATCTTATAAAATTTTGAGACCCCCTCTTCCTCCCACCCTTTGGTTTAAGGTGTATGACATAAGAAATTAAGCCCAATGATCTCTTTTATTCTTTGGATTACTTTTATCAATAAACTACAAACTAGAGATAAACTTTATTTCTCAAAATTTTCTTATTTTTTCCCCTTATTTTTTTCATATAATGAGAGCTTAAACCGTTTGTGTTTTTAATGTCCATATTCAAAAGATGTTTGGTTGCATACACTTAATCATTTTCAACTCAATCCTCCTATCCTGGATAACCTTCCTTTCCATTTTGCAATGGATTTATAACCTACACCACCATAGAAATATTAACCTGGACTTATTTATTTGTATCCTTCAACTTGTGTTTATACTCTTTGGCAAGAAAGAAATAACTGAACCTTCAAAGACTGTGTCTTGGATATGAGAAGCATTTCTATAAAGACAGTCTTCCAAATTATGGAAATCCTTTTATTAAACACTGTAAAGTGATGGGGAGGCATTTTATAGTATTTCTATATGTGTTTGAATGCCATTTCATCATTATTTTGTTATTTAAATGATTAATTTGTGTTCCTTATGAGTTTACATGTAGATTTGACCTTAAGGCACAAACACAAGTTGAAAGGACCATGTTTTGAGCAAATTTGGAGAAAATTTGGAATTAGAATTGATGTGGAACTAATTTGAGGACCTAGAATATCATGCTATAAGGTTTCACACCAAATGTCAAGTTTATATGACAAGCCATGAAGAGTTCTTAAAGAAAAGAACAAGATAAGCTCGATTGAACTCCAAATTTGATACAGGTGAATTTAGGGATGCATTAGGAGCACTTTTAGAGCTTTGATTGATGTCAAATTTTATGGGCTGCAAGATCATCATGTTAGGAACATGCATACCAAATTTCATGGAACTTAGAGGTGTGTAGGAGGAGTTAGAGCAGAAAAGGCGATCAGAGGTCAAAATTGACAAATTTTAGGAAGTAAAATGGCCCCTGTACATCAGTGCCCCCAAGGCCATTAACGACACCATTGTACCATGAAACTAGAAAAGAAAAAAGAAAAAAATGACATCGTTTTGTGGTGAACCCTATGTATAAAATGCAGGCGTCGTTCCTAGTCTTGAAGCCCCCTCCTTTGGTGTTTTCCAATCTTGTTCTTCCTCTTCTTTTTATTTTCTTAATTTCCTTTCTTTAGTCTTTAGTTTATTTTCATATTTTAGCTTTTATTTTTCATTTCTTTTGTTATTTTTCTCTTCATTTCTTGTTTTAGTCTTTAAATATTAGCTTTTTGGTGTTTTTTGTTTACATATCTATGTTAATCCTTAGTTATTGTTCTTTGTTAATTGAACATTTTATTCTTATTAATTTGGGTTTTGTTCTTAATTTTCTAGCTTTGGGTTTGCTATTTTCTAATGTTTTATTTATTTTTCTAGCCTTTTTATTTTATTAGTTTTTTTAATTGTTGTTTTAATTATTTTAGTAATGTTTAGCTAGTTTAGTCTTGGGTTAAAAGTTAATGATGGAATTTTTTATGAATAATTGTGAGAATTGACTAAGAATTGAAAGGATTCTGTGATTTAGGTTAGGATTGAAAAGATGATTCTGCATAAATGCTATGAATTAGAGATTAATGCTTAAGATTAGCTACACTAGGTGCAATTCTTAGTTCAATTGCTAGGATTGAGCCATGTAATACGTAATCGTCCTTGTCGATTTCCATAAGTGTCAATAGGTTAAGCGTATTTGTAAGTAAACTTATTTAATTAATCTAGGATCCCAATTCTCTAAGTTATATGGTCTGAGCTTGTGTAATCATATCTTAGGTTAGTCATTCCCTAATTTGTTAATGCTATCATGTCGTTAAATTTGGAGAACTTATTCTAGGTTGCATCATGGTTAGGGGTAAGTTTTCTATCATATAGGAACCATCTAAATTTGGAGGAACTGAGGGTTTGAGAGCTTGTTCGAACCTATAAGTTAGCATCTTAGATGAATCACAACTTATCTATTTCGACAATCAATTATAAGTTTAGATTCCTAGATTTATCTTCCACCCAACTTTCGTATTTGTTATTCATTTCTTGTTCATTTTCTTTAGTTTCTTTAATTATCTTTAGTGTGTAGTTTTGATGTCTTTGCTTATAAGGGTTTTTGTTTTTCCTTTTAGGCCGTATTAGAATAAATTTAGCATATCTTAACTCCCTGTGGGATTGACCTTGACTCACCCTAGCTGCTAAATTAAGTTAGTTAGGTAAATTTTATTATTTGGGAGTTAACGAAAACTCACCAAATTTTTGGAACCCGTTGTCGGGAAGCTAGCGCTTGTGTTTTAGCTGTTTCTAGTGTTGTTTTTGTTCTTGGTTATCTTATCTTCTATTTGTTTTAGTTTCACATCTTTTTCTACATTTTAAGATCTTTTAACGGTGATTGATCATTATCAGTGTGCCTATGAGTTTGATTCTTTTGCTACTTCCAAGTTTGACCATCAAGTGGAGAATTTCACACCCTTAACTGTGCAAGTACCGATGAATAAACAACAAGCTAAGGCATGTGAAGTTTGCTTATTTTTAGGTTACCCTTTTTGTATGTGTCTTGCTTTGTAAGATATACAGTACAGGTTTGATTCTTCCCTGAGCTACTATCAAGACCAACCAAAACATCCATCTCCACCATCGCCACCACAAGATGGTGGGATGTCCTTGGAAGAGATTGTCACAAGTTTAGTGATGAGTACTCTTTAGTTTCAATAGGAAATGAGGAGTGGTTTGAAAACCTTGGAAGAATAATTAAGCCACCTAGCAAATATGGTTCAGAGCTTAGAAGCCTAAGTGTCTAACAACATGCTCAGCCAACCAAAGGGAGTACCAAAAGAGGAGGTGTGCATTCATATAGAGAGTGGAGATCAATGAGGGTACCCAGACGCCATAGAGGAAGAACAAAAGAAGCTAGGAGAGGAAGAGGCACTAGTTAGAGAAAAGACAGAGGGTGCACAACCTCATAAGGTAAGTGATGCAATTCTTGTTATTGCTAACCAAATTTCTTTTCCTTTTCCAAGTTCGTTACAGGTGAAAGAAGAAGAAGAAAAGAGGAAAAAAGAAGAAAAGCTGCAAGAAGTGAACTTTGTGGAAGAGCTATGGTTGAGCGAGCTGAAGACCAAAGGTGGCCAGTAGGATGTCGAGTATCCACGTCCATTGACAATACTCTTACAGAGACCATCTTGGTGTGAGAAGGGTTATTCCCAAAAATATGAGTGGACATTGGAGTATGATGACAAAACGATGAAGTTCCACTCCTAAAAAGCCTTGGAGCATCATATGGATAGGGAGCCTACTTCGATGGAAGGTGCTTCAGGCTACCCAAGGAGTTTAAGCATGCTTCTTGTTGGGCTCAAGTATCCATTTGATAACGGATAATGTCGAATATGCCGAAAGTCAAGCTTATGACCATGAATAAGAGCTTGATGGGAGGCACCCCATCCGTATCCTTTTGTTTTTATTTATGTTTTTTTATTTTGTACATATTTGTCAGTTGGTTTGCTTCGAGTGTTTATTTGATTTTTGTGTGTTTTAGTTGTAGGTAGAAGATGGATTGTTATTCTTCAAGAGGGAGCTAAAGTGGATGATCTTTTCTCTCCTTCAGACTTAAAAGTTTACATCTATCAAGGGAGTATTCTGAATTCCATCCCTTTGTGTTTTTCATTGATGTAGTGACATTGAGGAAAATGTCCATTATAAGTGTGGGGGTGAGCCAATCTAAAATTTTTGCATTTTTGCACTTGAACTATAATGAATGTTGAACCATGCTATTCTGTTACAGTAGTTAGATTGAGAATTGAGTTTTGTGCTTGAATTTAGATTAGGTAACTTTAGTGGAAGGTGAATCATATGGATTTATTGAAGTAGTTAGTTGTATAAACTTAGCCAATAACTGATGCGTGAGAAATTAGGTGATGCATGAAATTTTGATGGATTTTTATATAAACACATGTGAGGTTTTGAGCCTATATGACTATATTATATAGTCATTTTATCTTCTTTGTTGTGTGTTATGCTCTCCTAGGAAGATTACCTTCAGAACTTGCTCTAAACCTATTTGATACTATTAGTTGCATGTGTTTATGGAAATGATTGAGGTCTTCTTTATTTTAAAACCCTTAGCTTAAATGACCCACCAACTCAATTTTCCCTTGCAAACCCCTTTAAGTCTTTTAACTCTATTTGTTTCTTTATTAAACACCTTATATTAAAACCAAAAACCCTTTAGCCTTACCCTGCCATAAGTTCAATGAAGTATTGAGTAAGCATTTGATATTTATAATTTTGGGACTTTTGTTTTATATTGTATTCTGAGATATTTTAATAAGTACTTCTACTCATGTGTTTGTTGATATATGCTGCTATTATTTTCTCTTGTTTTTATTGTGTTCTCTTATTTTTAGCTTTATTCAAGCTAAAAAATAAAAAAAGAAAAAAAAGAAAAAGAAAAAGGAACGGAAGAAAATATAGTAGCACTAGTTAGTAATGAGTAGTTATAGTCTTATGTGTTCATTTGCTCATCTCAGAATTTGTATTTGATTGTCCCTTTTACTTAGTGCTTTGTTACTACTTGTGATTAACCCCTTAACATTCTTACCTTACCTTGAACCAAACCCCATTATATCCAAGTAAAATCCCTTTTTGATCCATGATAGCATGTAATCTATGTGGTAGAGAATTGGTAAATTTGCAAGCCTATGGTAGTGTAGTCTCTTAGAGGGAGTCTTGAATGAAACACCAACCTTAAACACTTGAGTGAATTGAGTGAATCCCGTGAGGAAAGTTCTTCTCAGTTTTATGTTTTCCTTTAATCAATGGTGTCTACCTTTGACTTTTTTTATATGCACTGATGAAAAGATTGTGATATATGTAGTAGCTCAGTGCTTGAGTTTGCTGAAGTTTGAACACTTGATTTTCTTTGAAAATGAATTGACGTAATACCTTGTTTGTGTTTAAATTGCTTAAGAACAAGCAATAGTTCAAGTGTGGGGGTATTTTAGGCCAGTTTAAAATTTTTACATTTTTTCACTTGAACTGTGATAAATATTGATCCATGTTATTCTGTCATAGCAATAGAACTGAGAATAGAGTTGTGAGCTTGAATTTGAATTAAGCAACTTAAGTAGAAGGTGAATCATGTGGATTTATTGAGGTAGTTAGTCACATAAACATAGTCAATAACTGATGCTTGAGAAATTGGGTGATGCATGAAATTTTGATGGATTTCATATAAGCATATGTGAGGTTTTGAGCTTATATGACTACATTATATAGTCATTTTATCTTCTTTATTGTGTGTTATGCTTTCCTAGGAAGATTACCTTCAGAACTTGCATTGAACCGGTTTGAAACTGCGAGTTGCACGCTATATGGAAATGATAAAGGCCTTCTTTGTTTTAAAACCCTTAGCTTAAATGACCCACCAACTCAATTTTCCCTTGCAAACCCCTTTGAGCCTTTTAACCCTCTTTGTTTCTTTATTAAACACCTTATATTAAAACCCAAAAACCCTTTAGCCTTACCCTATCACAAGTTGAATGAAGTACTGAGTAAGCATTTGATATCTATAATTTTGGGACTTTTATTTTATATTGCATTCTGACACATTTTGATAGGTGCTTTTACTCATGGGTTTGTTGATATATGCTTTTATTGTTGTTATTGTTTTCTCTTGTTTTTAGCTTTATTAAAAAAAAGGAAAAAGAAAAGAAAAGAAAGAAAAGAAAGCAAAAAGAAAAAGAATAAAATATTGTAGCGTTAGTTAGTAATGAGTAGTTGTAGTCTTGTGTGTTCATTTGTTCATCTTAGAATTTGTATTTGATTCTCCATTTTATTTAGTACGTTATTACTGCTTGTGATTAACCCTTTCCAGCTTTCCCTTTTTACCAAGTAAAAGCCATTTTGATCCATGATTGCATGTATTTTACATAGAGGAAAATTGGTGTATTTGCAAGCTTATGGTAATGTAATCTCTTAGGAGTGTTGAGTGAAACATCAACTCTCACATACTTGAGTGATTTGAGCAAATACCATGAGGAAAGTCCATCTCCATTATATGCTTACCTTTGATCATGGTGACTACCTTTGACTTTGTTCATGTGCACTAATGAAAATATTATGATATATGTAGTAGCTTGATACTTGAGTTTGTCGAATTTGCAAGTCAAGAGGAAAACCAGAAGAGGATGGAGGCAAAATTTGACTAGATTATGCAGAGCTATTTGACAACCATCCATAACTTGGAGTTACAGGTAGGTCAACTTACTCATGCTTTGTCTTGTAGAAATACAGGTAGCCTACCCTGTACCACCGAAGCAAATCCAAGGGAGTAATTAAAGGCCATCAAAGTCATCATAAGAAAGGAAGAAAATGATGCAATGGACAAGGTTGAAAGCTCAAAGGAGGTTAGCCAAGAGAAAGAGAAGAAGAAAGAGGAAGAGTCACATGGTGCTAACTTGGAGAACGAGTTGTGGCCAAGTAAGTTGAAGCTTGAAGATGTCAAGTAGGATGACGAGCCTTTACATTTATTACTTACGCCACTATAGAGACCTTCTTAGGAGAAAGGAGAGTGGATGTCGGAGTTCAATGATGAAGTAGTTTGATTCCACTCCCCCAAAGTTTTGGAGCATCATGCTGAATGGGAGCCTATTTCGAGGGAAGTTGCTCCAAGCTTCTCACGGAGTTTGAGCATGCTTTCTGTTGGGTTCAAACATCCATTTCACAATAAATAATGTTGATATGCCAAGGGTCAAGCTAATGACCTTAAATTAGCATATTTTCATTTGTAGTTATTTTATTTTTTATTTGTATGTTTAATTGAGTTCTTTAATTTTTTTTATTACAAAATTTTAAAAAAAATTAAAAAACAAAAAATGTTTCAAAAAATTATTTTTAATAAAAATTGAAAAAAAAAATTTAATAATAGAATGGCAGGTGGGGAGAGCCCCCCGCCTATCTGTCATTTTAATTTTCTTTTTTTTTCATTTTTTACTTTATTTTTATATATTTTTTATTTATTTCTAATTACAATCTATTTCAATTTCATTTTTTAATTTTTAAATATTTATTTAATTTTTTGATTCGTTCATTTGTTTATTTAATTTTTTATTTTTAAATTTTTTTATTGATTTATTTATTTATTTTCTGTTTTTAAAAAAATTCCACTACCACTCTCTTGGTTTTGCATAATACTCATCACCATAACACCTATGAAAAACAAGTTAAAGGAAATAAATAATTTAAAGGGAAAGAGATGGCCTCTAAGCAAGGAACACTAGATATGGCTCTGAAATTTGATGCGCCTTTTCAAATAGTTAGTCATGAAGAAGGGGTTCAAGTGTCATCTTCTACACCATTCCTACCGAAATCCCCATAAGTTTTTTTTAATATAAATCAAAAGAAGTAGTTATATACAAGAGTTCCAAGTAGACTGGACAAGACCCCTTAAGTTTTCTTGCCCTCTCTTTATTTGTTTTTTATTTTATTTTGTTTTTTTTTTAATGTTGGTTGGTTTGTTGGTATTTTGACTTTAATCTTTATGTTCTTTGTCTTTCATGCTCTCTTCACACATTAAGGACAATGTGTCCCTCAAGTGTGGTGAGATAGCCATTGCATTTGTATTTGCATTTTTCATATCATATAGGATCCATGTTAGATTGTTAGTATTAGTTATGTCAATTTATTTGCATTTAAGTTATCATTATGTGTGTTATACCATGAAATTCTATCATAGTTATTGAAACGAGATTGAGTGTATGCTTGAAGTTGAATTAGGTCGCTTGAGTGGAAGGTGAATCATACTTATTGATTAAAGTAGTTGGTTACATAAACTTGGTTAGAAATTGATACTTGAGTGATTAGGAAATGTGTAAAACCATCGTGGATTTTCATATATAAACCTATGTAAGGCATTGAGCTTATATGACTACATTTCAGTATATTTCTAGGTTGTTTTTAGGTATTTTAAGTATTGTTTATGTGTTTTAAACTTAGTTCATATGATATTTTGCATCCTTTTCATTATATTTTATGTTTTTTTATTATTTTTGGTATTGAGGTTTTTAAGGGTAAAATATGAGCGTATTTGAAGAATGAGTTGATAAACTTTGATGGTTGGATGTCCAAGAAACAAATGAAGTTCAAACCAGCACAATATTTTATATAGCTGACTTTGGAGAACATTCGATGCACTTTTAGGGCTCCAATTGCCACTAAATTTTACAAGTTTCAAGTAAAACATGTCAAGAAGCGGCATACAAAATTTCAAGTCAAAAGGAACTCTTTGGACAAAGATATAGTGGAAATATTGAGTAAAGGTCGAAGATGGAAAAGGTTGATTTTGCAGGATGTCGTGTCGAAACATGTGCAAAATGTGTTTAATGAATTTTTGGACTAAGAAGTCATGAAATAAACCCTAGCAATCACATTCTAAGACAAAGGAAGATCCATGATGGAGAATAGGTGGTCTTTGAAGAGGAAAAACGTGAAGAACATAATTTTGGAGAGGTGATTAAAATTCAACAAGTTTTGTCCAAATTTTCTTAAAAAGGGGGCTTCAACATAAACCATTAGTTTTCTCTTTTCCTTTGCCTTCATTTTGATGTTCAATCTGAATATTATTTTTTTGAATATGATTATGGATTGCTAAATCTAGTTTGGAGATTGTTCTTGAATTGTTTATCCAACTTTATTCTTATTGATTTAATTCATAATTTTTAAGTTTATTAATCACTTCGAATAGAGAGATTGTTTTGATTTATTTGAGTTAAGGTATACAAAGAGAGTTGGAAACTTAATAGACCTGCAATTAATAGATTAATAAGTGGTTGAAGAGAGATGTTAACTATTTTATTAATTACCTTTATGATTGTTTCACATCTAGTTGAGTATTTAAGAAAGGTTTTGTATATTGAGAGATTGAAAAACTAATCTTACTTCAATTAGGGACAATTAGTTACACCTTGAGAGAGGGTAATGAAATTTTAGAAAAATATTGGGTCAAACAAATAACCCCTAAGTTTCCACTATTGAGTATCTTCTTTGTTTTACTTTGTTATACGATTAATTTCATTTAAGTTTTGTTAGTTTTTAAGTTTAATTTTCAGTTTCTATAATTTTATTTTACCTTAATCAAATTGAAATTAAGATTGTTAGATATCTAGATTCAATCCCTGTAGGATCGATATCAATTGTACAATAAGTTACGATCTATATGCTTACAATGTAGTTAAAACTAGCAAACAAGGGGAGGGCTGTCGGTGATGTAGATAGAGGGTTAAAACCAAAAAGTGTGAAAAAAAATGGAAGGGGGGGGGGGTTTAAAACACCCTTTATCGACTTGAGCAAGTCACATTCGTGGCTTGTTCTTGCCACGAATGTGGCCTTTCTCTCTTCCTTGTTTCTAGCATGCTTGTAGAGTAGAGGCCACGTTCATGCCGTCTTGGTCTTTAGATTCCTTTGGCATTGGTCACCTTGAGTATGGTTCAAGCACCACATACATGGCCAAATAAGCTTTTAAAATTTTCTTTCAGCTCCAGTGGTTTCCAATTTTTAGTTTTTTATTATTTTCTTCTATTCGTGAAATTCAAATGAGTAGTTAAAATTCAATTCATCAACAATTCATTCAAAATTAAATTAAACTACAAATCATCTATAAAGAGAAAAGAAAAAAAATAAATACTAGACATAACAACTCAAATAAAAATTAAAAAAAATTACACTAAACACGAGCAATAAGAAACAAACAACATAATGAAAGCACAAAAACTAAATTAACTAAAGTACAAAATAACTTAACATAAAACATAAACTAACACAAAACATGCTAAGTTAAGATCATTACTTTGACCATCACCTAAATTTCATTCAATATAATAAAAGGGAATAAATCACTCCCTTTCCTCTCGAAAAAAGTGTCTAAGATACAACTTGTCGTGATGTCCAAAAAACTTTAATGTTTTTCCTTTTGAGACTTCCATCCCTAGCTCCTCGTGCCTGTAAACTTGAACATTTTTTGATGGTTTTCTCAACCTAGTCTTGAGTTTACAAGGGTACAACTTTAACTTTTCTCTAAACCTTACTTTTCTTAACTTTGCAACCCTCTTCTTTTGTTCCATAATAAGGTATTTAGGAATGATAATGGATAGTAGTTTCTCCTTACCTATGAAAACATGCCCCAAGTGTGGAAATAAGGATTATAGTTTAAGTACTAGTGGTTTAACAAAAAAGAATAAGGTATGGACATTTGTTCTTCCTAAAGGTTTGTTCTTAAAATTTTCTTCTAACTCTTCGTTCTCCCTAGCTTCTTTATTATATTTATATTCAACCTCGCTCTCATTCTTCACCTTTTTCTTCTTTCCACAATCATCAACTACTGCAATTTTCATACAAGCACTTTCTTCTATCAAATTGCTCCACATCCTTTCCATGTTGAACCTCACTTGCTCATCATGGACATAAATCAACATACTTCAAGTATTCATGAAAGGCCTTCCAAAAATTAACGGACAACTCTTATCCTCTTCGCAATCTAGCATCACAAAGTCAACCGAAATAATGAACTTATCAATCTTTATGAAAACATCCTCCATCATTTCGAATGGCTTTCTTATTGATTAATCCACCAATTGAATGAGTATGGATTTTGGCTTTACTTCATAGAGCCTTACTTTCTTGTATTTAGATAGAAACATTAAGTTAACACCTGCACCTAAATCACACAAACATTTAGGAAATTTCACATCACCAATAGTATAAGGTATAGTAAAACTCTCTGAATCTTATAGTCTAGATCGTATGTGGCTAGAAATAATTGAGCAATAATTTTCTGTAAAAACCGCCATTTGGTTATCCTTCCACTTGTGCTTATGATTCGACACCTCTTTTAATAATGTAGCATACAAAGGCATGTACCCCATTTCTTCCACTAAAGAGAAGTTAATATCGAGCTTCTTCATCTTCTCTAAGAACTTAAATAATTTGGCCTGCACTTGATGTTTCTAGATTCTTTTTTGAAATGGGATCTTCGCCTTATATGGTGTTGACGGAATGTAGGATTTCCCCTACTCTTTCGCTTCTTCTTTCTCTTGGATCTCTCTTAGTACTCTCACCCTTCTCCATTGACTCCGCTAGATCTTTTCTAATTATGAAATTGATGGCCTTTAGTTGTTTTCATGGATTGGCCTCAATATTACTTGGGAGGCTCCCTAAACTTCTAAATGATAATGGACCAGAGAGATGGCCCACTTGAATTTTCAGGTTGTGGATGGATGACGTATGATTTTTCACTATCTAATCAAAATTTTCCTCCATCCACTTCTTACCTTATTCTTCGCTTGCAAAATTGGATCCAATCACATCCATTAATTTTTCCATTATGCTCTTCGAGGATATAAGACTATCTTATTGAAATATGAGAGGTTCTTCTGCTCTCGCTTGGCCACTTGCACTATTAGTATTCCAAGAAAATTTTTTATAGTTTTTCCACCTCAGATTAAAAGTAATAGAATATGGATTCTTATCTTCTTCTTGTGTTCCCATGTAATTTACCTACTCAGTTTTATTGGTTGCCATAAAAAAGCAATCCACGACGCCATGACTATCTTGCCCATATAATTCACACTGAGACTACATGGCTTTAACTGAAGATGATGAGTCTCCTTGCATGTTGCTCAATTGCTTGGTGAGAGCCAAAATTTGAGCTTGTAAAGTTGTCACCTTATCAACCAGAATAATACCTTTTTTCTTCTTGGCCCCTTGTTTAGTCCTCTCATTAGACCACATACGACTATTAGTTGCCAACTCTTCCAAGAGATTATAGGCTATATCTATGGTCTTCCTTATTAATGAACCTCCAGCCGTTACATCAACTATTCCTCTTGTACTATGGTTAACCCCATTGTAGAAGGTCTGTAAAAGGAACTCTCTTGGAAGATTATGGTATGCGTAGCTCCTTTATAACTCTTTGAATCGCTCCTACACCTTATACAATGATTCCCTATCACTTTACTAGAAGTTTATGATTTCTTTTATAATCCTTGTTGTTGTGATCAATGGGAATTACTTGGAAAGAAACGCTTGGACTAGCTGCTTCCATGTAGTAATCTGACTTGAATTGAGTGAACTCTACCATGCTTTGGCTCGATCCTTCAAAGTAAAGGTGAACAACTGCATCCTCACTATATCATCTGAAATCCCATTAAACTGAAAGGTATCATAAATCTCTAGGAAATTAGCAAGGTGGGAGTTAGGATCTTCATTCAACAACCTATAAAACTAAACACTGCTTTGAAGTATGTTGAGGAGCGTCGGTTTTATCTCAAAATTATTTACTTGTACAACAGACCATGCAACTCCTTGTGGAATGAAACCTAGCCTCATGAAGTCCATTAATGCCATTTGGGTCTCTCCATGATCTCCCTCTTCCATCATATTTATTTTAATTCTGTCTTAATGTCTAGCTCGTCTTATCTTTCTTTTGTGCCTTATGATAAATGAAAACTCTTTGTCACTTAACTCATTAAACCTTTATGTGCTCCTTGTGTTCATGCACCTGTAAATACATAAGGAAAAGTATCAAAAACTCTTAAATCAAAGTCAACCAAACTAAACAAGATGCTAACAAACAATTCCCAGCAACGACAAGAAAAACTTATTAGTCTAAAAGCTAACTACTAACTTGCTTTATGCTAATATTGCAAGTAAATGGATCGTACACCTCTAGTATAAACAAATATCATCCTACAAGGATTAAATTTAGTCAGCCTATTAACTTAGATTACACTTTGTTTAAGAAATATACTCGAGTAATAAAACTAATAGAAAATAAACTAACGGCAAAATTATCAATGAATTGAAAATAAAATAGTAGACTGAAGCTGAGAAAAGATCAAGATTAAAGAGTAGGAATTATTGTTATCCCTATTTCTTTCCCCTTATTTGATCAACTCAATTAACATTTGACTCAAGATTTCCAAATATTTTAGCTATCTTCTCTCATAGGGCAATTAAGTGTCGCTAATTAAATATTATAGGTGTAAGCCCTATGGCACCCAAGAGGGGGGTGAATTGGGTATTAAAAACTTTTTGCATACTCAAAACTAGCAACCTAATTCAATTGGAAAACTAAATGCAATCAGTAAACCAATATTCAACCTAATATGGAATATTAGTACAAATGTCAAAGTAAAAGCAATAAGAGAGTTTAGAGAAAGATATAAAGCAATTTTTTAAGGAAGTTAACCTACCCCAAAGATAGGCTACATCTCCCTTCCAACTACTTGTTGGATGATTCTATATCAATCACTCAAAACAAGTACAATCTTTTTCAAGGTAAAGAGTAACCTTTACAATCTTGTTCCAAGGGTCAAGAGGAA
>JAOXYD010216357.1:0-19568 GCA_028565735.1 Pinacopodium congolense
CCCTGCCAAGGGGCCGTTAATGGTCAGAACTAAGAGGGTTTCTTCATGATTTTGCAGCTTCTCTTCTTCCTCCACTTGTAGCTGCACCTTCCTTATATACAGAGGCCTCTCCCAAACGTCTAAAGCATCAGTTTTAAGAATTAATCACCTTTGCTTTAATAGTTTTCCAGATCAAAGTACTTTTAGGTTGTTTTACTTTTAGATTTTATTCATTTGTAATTAAGTTTGCAGGTTGTTTATAATTTCCATAAGTTGTAATCACATGAATTAGAGTTAGTTAATCATCTTATATCCATATTTGGTGATTTCTAACCTTTGATTTTATATATTATGGTTTTATTTATGAACTAATCAAGGTTTATGTTATTTAAGTTAATTATCTTGTTATCTTTGATTAATTTCTATCATTAACGGTAAGTTTCTTTTTAACTAGGTTTTAAATGTGTTTATTAATGGTTAATTAGTTTATTAATAATTAGTGCATGGTTAGTGGCTTAATCTTTGTTTATTTAATGCTTAATGCTTGTCTTGAACTGATCACTTAAGATATTGTTATCAAATAATCTAGGATTCGGTAATTTCTACCTGGGTTCTTATAAAAATCAACAAACAACAGGGTTTAAATCAGTGAAATAACCAAAGACTTGGTTGATCATGAGGTTGTTTGTTTGGAATTAGGGAAATTCAGGATTAGACTTCCTAAGCTTTAAGTCTATTACCTAAGTCTGAAGCATAACCAAACTTCAAGATATGACCAATATAGATAAGCCAGCGTCTTAACTATAGCGTTCTCTTGATTTAAAGAATAAACTCTACAATAAGAATCATTAATCCTTCAATTAAATAATCAACAACCAAAGCTTTAACTGAATAAATTATGAAAAGTAACCTTAAACTCTTTTACAATTGATTGGAAGTTTTCCAGGCTTTCTATATTAGTTTTGTAATTTTATTTTATAAACCTACCTTGATTTTCTAGATAATTGTAAATTGATTGACCTATACAATGATATAAACACATCCGCATAGGAGCGATACTCGGAGTCTTAAAAACATTCTACTATATTACTTGTCGCGACAAGTGCACTTGTAAAAGAGTGGGTCTTAAATAAATGATAATTTTATGAATTCAAAGACAGATTAATTTGAGCTAATTACATGTATCACTAAATGCAATCACCCTCTATTGAGATCTAATAAAACAATCCCAATTGAAATAGAGTTGATTTATAACTTCTTAGTTCATAAAACTACTCCTAAATACTCGATTGGATTTCAAGCAATCCTGATGATTAGTAACAAGTAAGCAATATCTCTCTTCAGTTATATATTAACCTAAGAATAATAGCCCTATTAAACCACTAACTTTTGTTATGTTGCCTAACTCAAATAAATCAATCCAACCTCTTTATTTAAATCAAATATAACCTCAAGAAATACAAAAAAACATAAATATATTAGATCAATAAGATAAAATTCATTCAAAACAATTCAAGAATAAGCCCTAAAACAATTCAACACTCAACTTTTCAGATTAAACATTCAACGGAAAGAAATAGAATAGAGAAAAGAGTAGATTTAGCTTGAAGCCCCTTTGATATGGAAAATATGGGTAGCCTGGTTAATCATGATATCTCCACTTTAATCCTAACTTTCTTCTTGTTTCTCCTACTCAAAACCTTTTTTTTTTCCTCTCATGGAAGTTTTATCAACTCAGAATTATGATCGCTAGGTTTTCCTTTATGATTTCTATCCCAAAATACCTCCAACTTATCAAAAACCACATGAAATATACATCCATTCAACACTAAGTGAATTATACAATCATGACTTCCTTAGATTAAAAAAAAAATCCTTCATCACTATAGTGACTAAGTTAAGATTATGACTTGTAGTTTTCTTCCTTTAGCCTTATCTTCTCCTCCACTTCGCTTCTCACTTTAACACCATATGAAACCCCATTGAGTACCTACAAAATTAAGGTTAATTTCTTGCTACATGTTAAAAAATATGAAATTAAACCAATGAACATAAAAAGATTAAGAGAAGAACATGATTCTAAGACCTAAACACCTAATTATTAACTTAAACAAGTACACTGGAATAGTAATCAACTTAATAAATAACTTCTAATGCAACCCTATCACTCCATAAGTGATAGCATTTTCAAATCTTTACCATCTTGAATGTCCAACCCGTTTTCTTCCATTCCTTAGCAAGGACCTAAAAAATTTTCTCACAACCTTAATGTTAAAACATAACTTTACAAGAGTTTTCCAAGCATTGATGATATCAATGAATCTTGTATATAGGCTAGAGATGCTTTCATCATGATGCACATAAAGCAATATATTTTGATAATTTTACATTGAAAACTTACTATATTTTACTTTATTTGTTCCATAATATGTGACCTCAACTGTGCGTAAAATTTTAGGAGCTATCTCACACATTAAAAATCTATTTAATTCATTTCTAGTTAATGCACAAAATATGAATGGCGTTACTATTTCATGAAATTGATCAATCATTATCTAATGTCCACGCTTCTATAACCTTGGACACTTTTTATCTCTTCTCAAGCTTTATGGAAATGCATGACTCTTCACTAACAATTTCCCATATCTTAACATTTTCTTCTATATCGAAGAATTTTTTTGTAGTCATTGAATAAAGATAACCACTCCAATTAAAGAAAAATACTCCACTTATATTTGGCACCTCTTGGCTAGATGAACCTATCATGTGTGCCATACTAGATCATTTTTTCAAAATTTCATTAGAAACTAATTAGCCTAAAATGGTCCTAGACTTTATAACAATTGTAAGTCCTAAACATGCTCAATATAGGGGTGAATTGAGTGTTTTAGAAGCTATTCCTAATCTAAAATTTTGAACTACTTAAACCAATTCAAACTGGGTGAACTTCCTAAACTAAAAGTGATATACATGCAATATAAGCAATAAAACACAATATAAATTTGAAAAAGTAACTCAATTTTCAATGATATAAAGATTAATAAGTTGGCTAATTAGCAACGGTATAAATGTAAATCAATTTCACAATCAACTATATTATAAATATGAATCAATGATACAAGAAACCAACTAAACAAAGATAAATCAATAGTACAGTTTATAATGGCATGGGAATAAATCAATAACACTTTCAGTAGTAACTTTAAGATATTAAGGATGAGAGGAGTTCAACATAATAATTGGGTACTCCTCAGCAAAATAATTGTCTACTCCACTCCCCACACATTTGATGCTGGATTTTTATTCATCATAATGTAGCAATTTACCATCTTCTTTAACAAGTGAAAATTACTCTTACAAATCAAGTTATTCTTTCTAAAAGATGCAAAGAAACCTTTGAAAAATTTTCTTTAGGAAAAGAAGAGTCTTTACAAGAACAAATAACTAATCAATTGAGAAAATCCATTTTAATTAAAATCAAATGCACCTATGGATGTGTTTCATTTAAATCACGATAAACTAAGAACTGTTATGCATGTATAAAAGAGATATATGATATATGAGCCTTTGTAAACTTCAAATAAACATAATATGATGATTTTCAGGCCTAAAAAATTTATTTTTTATAATAAACATGAAGATTTAAAGCACTATAGAAGTCTAAAATTTTGATCACATTATATTTATGATGCTTTATGTCAATGAACTTAAACGAAAGTGAAAAATCTGATTAAGAAAAATGTAATAAAGCCTCTTAGAGACTTAAAAATATAAAAGAATAAATAAAACACATCAAAACTTATCTAAGAATTTAGAAAAACAAGATTAAATAGGAATATATGGCAATACTTGACAATTTTATGTATAACACTTTATAAATTAAAAAAATGAAACAAAAAATGTAATCAGAGGATGAAAAATGACTTATTACACCTTTTAGTCCTTAAAAAATTAAAGCGTAACAAATTTAAAACATAAGAATATGTCTGAAATGTGAGCATAGAAAATTAAACAAGATACACACAAGGTGCTCAAAGAACTTTTATGATAATAGATACTCAACACTTAACCCTTGCACAAAAATAGTAGCCAAAATAAAAACATTAATTAAAACCTCTAGAAAGATTACAATGACAATGTGTAAGAGTTTAGAAGCACAAAATCAGGTCTAAAATTAGAAATAATACAGTTTAATAGGTTGAACACAATAAAGTATTAAACTGTACTGAAGACTATGTGGTTTTATTTAAAACTCAATTAAACTTATTTATTGATTTATTTAGATGGCTTGGTAGGGTAAAAATAGGGTTTGGGATGTGAAAGAGCTATTGGATAGATTTTCTAGTCATTGGAGAGGAGCAATCGATGAAATTTTTCCAAGAAAAGGAAGATTAACTTTTGATTGTGCATTCAATGATGATTTTAGTAGGAACCAATAGCACTGTTGTGATTTTAGCATAATCATCGTTAATGTCCAATATAGGGACTACAATAGCTATTTTGCATGATAAATATGGTGCATACCCCACATTGATTCCCATTGTTAATGATCTAGAAGAATAATTCAAAACCTTACCAAAACACTTTCAAACATTTATAAATATTGTCCTAACATCAAATTTAACATATAGCTAGTTTCAAAACATATTTAAAAAACTATTTCAATCGATACATTGATTCAAGTCTAAGTGATAAAGGAATGCCAATCAGATGAGTATAGAAAATTTTTCATAGCTCTTATAAAGTCTTTCAAAGGTTGGAAGAACATTTAAAATGGAAGAATAAATGATCCCTATTCTTCTCTTCAACCTAACAAAGAGAGCAAGTGGTTACCACTCTATTCACACCCCTGATTCTGTCCAATGTAAGAAGTCTATTCAAAATTACTAACTGAAGTATACAGGATGCCTTAGGTTTTCTTCGCTTGAGCCATACATGTTTATACCAAGGAACCTTAATAAAAGGTGGATGGGATAAGGTTCAACATAATTTATTATTAAAAACGCTAGAAGGATGTTTATTCCATAAGAACACATATTCTTTGCTAGGATTAAGAGCATATTTAGGCAATATCTAATTAATTATCTGACACTCCTATTGTTGTAATTCTTGCCATTATGATCTCTTTAGCTTTGGAATCTACAGGAAAGGTATGCCTAGGACTATATACATGTTGAATTAAATGAAGAAGGCCCTCCTTAGATCAATTTTCATACCATAAGAGGGTGTCTTACCTTTCCTATTGCCATGATTGAAATTTTTTTTAACTTGTCCCTTAGTTTTAATAATTATTAAAGATTCCAAGACAAGTTGGACTTATTGCGGATTTCCAAAACAGTCCATTATATCAATTTAACCCATAGAGCTTCCTTATATAATAAAATTCTCCAAAGTCTTCTTAGGTGACTTACTTTGCAACTAGTACTAATTAGATGAATACCCAATCCTTGCTCGTCTTTAAGCTTTTAAATACTCATCTAATTTGCTTTGGCTTTGGCAGGTTTAATGATATCCCCGATCCATATGGAGTTTCTTATAATTTTCTCTACGTATTTCATTAATTTCATTAAAAAAATGACAAGATAAGACCAAAATAGAAACAATGAGTTGTATTCTACCGGCATAAGATAAGTTTTATTACATGACTATTGATTTTGGTTTGAATCCTTTATAATGACGATAAGAAGTCCTAAAAATAGGCTTTTTTATATGATTGGCAATTCCAAGTATGTAATGGGAAGTTAAGAGATACACATACTAGAAATTGTAGGCAACTCCTTTACAAAGTGGGATGCAAAAGCTAAGAAAATAATTAAACTCTTCTCCAAGTTTTCCTTATATCCTAGGACACTTGTGAATGTCTAAAGAGCCTCAAACAACACATCCCCTGAGTACTTCTTATATACACAAAGTAGCATCACATCATCAAAAAACCTAATTTTGTGATGTTTAATTTCCTACACTTACTATGATAACAAATGAGGTATTCCTTTGTTTTTCAATTTAATTATAAAAGAAAAGACCTTAATTCACAATGTGAAGATGTATGGGATAAGGGATCCCCTTCCCTAATGCTTTCTTTCTTAGAAATTTCCTCTTTCTTAGCTCTTTCTTTCCAAAAAAACAAATAGAAGCAGGTTTTCCATTTATTAAATTCATAAAAGAAGTAGAAGATATGCATTGCATGACTTATCCAGTGAATAATAAACAAAATTCCATCCTTTTTAAGATGACTTTTATAAATTTTCAATTATTATAGTCGGACGCTTTGTGGAAGGCCTGTTATAAAGCATGATTCCTAGCAACACTTTTGTTGATATAGTCCTTGAAGTATTCTTGAGCCATTAGAATGTTACTCGATATATGTTTTATTTTGTTAACCAAAATCTTAAAAATAATTATGTTACAATAAGAGATGGGTCCAAAACATTCAATTTAGTGGTATTAGGAAACTTAGGAATTATGAAAATGTACGCCTTTTTATCTCATTTAATAATTTAGAAGAATAGAAAAAAATCCAAAGCTACTAAAATCATATAATCTTTTAACTTGGTCCAAAATTTTTGTAAAAAGGAGGTACTAAATCCATCAAGTTGAAGAGCCTCATTTCGATTGAAAAGTTTGAGAATGTACTCTATCTCCTCAACATCAACAAGTTTAATGAATAAGGCAACCTGATCCTCTTTGATTGTGCCATAAAAAGGATAGGAAAAAATGACTAACCCTATCCTCCTCCTGTCTACCTAAAAGAAATTGATAATAATAAAAAACTTATGCCCTTAGTTCAGGTTAATCATGTGGATTGGAGATCCATCAAATTTTATAGGTTTAGTAATCTTGTTAGAGTTTCTTCTACATAAAATTGATTTATGGAAAAAAAATGTATTCCTATCTCCATCCTTTACCCATAATACCCTCGATTTTGTTTTAAAATAGAATGTTATCTATCATTGTTTTAGATAGTTATCTTTATCTTGAATCTTCTATTCTTAATTTTTCATATCCAATAAATGCAGATAAATTTCCAATTGGTAGTGTTGAAGGCTGAACATAATTGACACCAAGTCCATACCTTCTTGCTTAAGTTTATCTTTGCTCATAAGGTTCAAGGCCTCTTTAAATTCCTTAAATTTCTTAACCAAATTATATTGTTCAAAACCCTAAATCTCTATATCGTAGCCTTCTTTTAGAGCTTCATTAAATCCTTACTTTTTTATGAAACAATCAAAAATTTTTAATGGAGAAGTTCTGAACATTTTGGGGGGTAGATTGTGAATCTCAATAGGAGAATTATCAAATATCAAAGGATTACTGAATGAAGCTTTACAACATTGGAATTTGGCTAGCAATATATCATTCACTATAACCATATCTAATTTCTTTCTCATGGATCTACTTTCTTATTGTTTGTTAAACCAAGTGTATAGGTTACCTTCTTGTCTAAAATTTGTCATACCAACCTTATAGACAAATTCTTAGAATTGCTTAATGTATCTTATGTGTCTAGTTATAGGATCAGTTTCACTAGAAAAAAAAAAGAGCAACTGAAATCTCTAGCAATAATTCAATGTGATCTTCCATAGTTTACTCCAAAGTTCATTCCTTTGGAATTCAAAACTAATAGCGTAAATCACAAAAAATAAGCCTTAATTTGGAGATGTTTCAAGGTCTTCACATGTAAGCCTTGATTAGAAGAAATGTAGTGAATGACTAAGATAATTTCATAATTGTAAGTTACCAACACCCTACCATTGTAATGCTACTGGTGGTTAGTGATAAGCTTCAAGATCCTTAGAAAAAATAAGGAATTCTTATAAAAAATACTCATTCAATTTGCTTTCTATTAGCTATACCAACTATGGCTTTATTGATTAATATAATAAAATATAATGTATTATTAAGTGATGCTATTTAGGCCTCTCACTTTCAAAATTATCGCTAACATCAAGATAAGGAAAGGTTTATAACACAAGTTACCTTGTTTATATATAATAGCAAATTAATGATACATTTTTTAGGCATGATTACGTAATTATTAGCTTATACTTGAGAGGAAATTCCATGTGATTTAGGTTCACATTTGATTAACTTTTGAATAAGATATTACTCATGTTGCGTTGGATAATTGTTCATCTTGTGCAACATTTTGGTGACCATTTTAATACATTTTTGAACTTAGAATAGATGGGAAATCAATTTGATGAGTTAGAGCATCAAGTTATAAAGTACTATACCAAATATAAAGGCCATAAGACATGCCATAAAGAGTGCATTAAGAGAAGAGCATAAGAAGCTAAAATAAGTAACAACTCAACTATAGGTGACTTTAGTGAGCAATTAGATGCACTTATGGAAACCCAAATTGAAAAAAACATCATGTTATTGATTTTCAGCCAAAATTTTAAGGCCAAAGGATAACTGGAGAATAAGTTATAGCCACGAATAGATGAAAGCTAAAAAATATAGAGAGCAAAAAAGCAAACGAAGGAGAATATCATGAAGGCATTCCCACAATCATGTTAATGAAGACTGAAGTGGCATGTGGGAGGCATATGCTTTGGGATGTTTTACGATATTTTGACATTTTTAAGGCTTAGAAAAACTAAGAGCCATTAAGAAATCATTGGGAAATTACCTAAGGTGGAAAAAAAAGTTTTCAAAGCTCCCAAAGGTGGAAATAAAAATTGTCAATCAATCTCTTCAAGATCAAGTCAACTAATAGATTTTCCAGTACATAGGAGTGAAGAGAACAGTGTGAAGTTTCTCCTAATTTTATTTTTTTTTCATCTCTTCTATATCTTTTTGTATGAAAAACATGATAGTTACGGAACTTGTTAACATTATATATGGCTGAATTCTTTTGTAGGAATTAATTTTTGAACAATTTTGTTAGACTATATCTTATTAATTCAATGAATGCATGTTTGTTATATTTTTTTATACTGACTCCTTACAATAAATTGAGAGATTATACAATGAGAATTGGCACTCCAATAGACCCATAACTATCAGGTCAATAACTGGTTGAAAGAAGATCTTAATTGATTAATTGATTGCCTACATGATTGTCTTATAACGAGTTGGGTATTTATGAAAGGTTTTATAAATTGAGATATTGCAAAGCTAATTTTATCTTATTTAACTATGAAATTTTGGTTAAATATTTAGAATGCGCAACTAAAACATTAGGATATGTTGAGCCAAAAAATTTTGAATCAATGAGGTAAGAGAGATATAAAATAAGGATAGAAGTGATTCCTACTTTTTTAATCTTGAATTCACAAGTTCATGCACTCTTTTTCTTTAATTTGTTAGGTTGTTTTATTTTTCTATATTGTCAACTATTGTTAATTGATTTTTTTTCCTTAAACAAAGTGTAGCTCAAATTATTAGGTGATTGATCCTAATATTTGGGGGATGACATATATTATACTACAATTTTATGACCCATTCACTTATGATATATTATAAACAAGTTAGAAAAGTAATTAACAATAAATATCCTCATATACTGCATTTTTTGAATAGATGATCGATCACTAGACTCAATATTCTAAGGTTGTTTAAAAATTTTATTTAAGTCCTACTATTACTTCCTATATTTACTAGGTTTTACACTAAGGACCTCCTGCATCAATATTGCATGGGAATTTTCAGCATCTATACTTTTAGAACGATCTACAATAGTTTATCCTTACACTAATTTAAATGGTGAGTCCACAATAAGAATATGAGAAATTGAATGATGTTGCTTCTCCTATACTCATGATAGCTCCTCATATATATATATATGCATTAGGTATGATTTAAGACTTATTCAATTAGGTTTTGTACGGCAATCCATATGATTCTTATGAATATTAAGTTAAACTCTTTGAATGAGATGTTGCTCATATAATCTTAATATTTGATCATATTTTATAGGAATTTGAAGAGAAACTTAATGAATATTTAGGATTAGAAAAGGGTTTGAGCAGAGTTTTAAGAACATCAAAAGAGGAAGCTCTACACCAAATTTCATGGCTAAAGGACAAACATAAAAGAAGTTACGGTGAAAAATCTGAGTGAAGGTAAAGGCTAGAATTTCTAATGGGAGCCCACTAGATAGGGATTGGACAGAGAAGGCCATAAGGTGAGCCACACCCCATGGCTGGTTATGCCTCCTTCACCATTTAACCTAGACTTTTGGTTTTTTTAAGGACTTTTGCCTCCAAACTTCTCTAAGTAGTCACCAAGCAAAGGGTACAAGTTCTAAGCAATGTTAGAAGGTTTTCATGCAATTTGGAAGGAGAAAGAAGATCCAATCACATTAAACTAGAGATCGAAGATAGGATTAAAAAAACAATCATCAAGGATTCAAGGATTCAAAACAAACTCATCATGAACTTTTATGTGTCCTTATTCTATTTATTTTATTGTGTGATTGATAAGAAGGGTATGCACTAATTGCTTCATAGGATTTGGATTCTTATAAACTTTAGGATGTAGCATTCCTTTTTATTATTGTCTTAACTTTTTATTTCTAGATTTTGAATACTATTTGTCTATTGATATTAATGAATTTAGATTTACTTGTTATGTGAATGTAAACTTTGATTCCAAAGCTTTTGTTTTTTGTATGATTAGATGGAAAGATCAATTTTCTACTTTTGAGCCAACATCCATCTAAATTTTGAAGCAACCTATCAAGCCTACCCATTTTTAGATCTTTAAATATTTAGAAAAATTGGGTTTGGCTGATGAAGTTTGACATTACTTGTGAAAAGGATGATGGGATAATTTTGTGGAGATTAAGGGCATCAAAAACCAAAATCTCCTAAATAAATTCCAGTCTAGTTTCAAAATTGATATGAATTTAGTGGGATTGTAGCTTGATGATGTGATAAAGTTCTTGTTAGGTGATAAAAAAATTTTCATGATGAGCTAGGAGTTTAGTGGAGAATTATGTAATTTAATCGTTACGCTCTAAGATCTAAACGGAACCAAGAACTGTCAAATAGACATTATTTCTCAAAAATTGGTTGATCAAGTTTGGAAGGAGAGTAGAAGGGGATCGTTTCAAGCTATTGTGAGCAAGAGAATAAAGATTGAGATCCTAGCGCTCAAAATAATTCACCGCTTGATTACACAAACTATTGAAAATGTCATGAAAGCTTAGGTTCAATTACTTTAAATGATTTGATTCTTATGTCATCCATCTACTATGGACACATGCCTAATATTGCTAATGCCTTGGCCTCATAGTTTAGCACTCAAAGCAAGAAACCTACAGGCTCTATAAGTGGTTCCTCTTACATTACATGACTTATTTTCAACTTCAAGCTACACGACTTATTATCAACTTCAAGCTTAATTTAAAAACTTTAGATTTTGATAAGACAATTAACATGGAGCCTTTAGGCTACACAAGTTAGGTGCGAATAGAGATAGCTACCATGCCATATAAGCACCTAAAATTCAAAATATCTCAACCTCTGACCGAAGAACCTGACACCAGTGAGGAATTGAAGTCAAGTAGTGAAGAATAGGATGTTAAGGACAAAGCTAGACCCTTCACAAGCAGTGAACCATTAATGGTTGCATAATTCGATCAAATTCAAACACTAATTAAGGAACTTTATTTAAAGGTGAAAATAGGTGGAATTCTAGCTAAAGCAACAAGCTACATAAGAGGAGGACTGGAGGCTCTAGCAAAAGATATAGGCGGAACAATGGGAATGGTGGTAGTGACACACGTGCAATTTTATCCTCCACCATTTCCACCACCAACTGTAGATTAATAAGAGTCGTGAATCCTAGGCGGTGGGTTGTTTTTATTTATCGTTGATTTTTTGTTACATTTTTATTATCTTTTCTTTTTACTTTTTAGTACTTAATTGATTTTCAAGACTTAGTTTCGTTATCTTGTTTCTATTTTATTCTATCTTGATCTAATATTTCGAATAGCTTGTGCTTTAGTTTTGTTTTTTAAGTTTCAATCCCAAGCTTTGGATCATCACATTTCACCAAATTGATATAACTTCTAGTCCTTATTGTCACACTTTAAGATGGACTTCACTATCTATGAATGTTTCGTTTTACTTACCTTCTCTAATTTTTCTTGCACTTTACTTATTTTAGATCCTCTAATTTTAGCGCAATTTTGGTTAGGTGTGGGGAGAAGTTGTACATGACATAATCTATCATATTTTACCACACTTAATTTATTAGGACTCCAATAGTAGGGGCTTGAACAACCCATCTTAAACTATTAAAACTAAGAGTTGAATGTTAATTGTGGTATTTTAATTTCCTCAATGTTTTGATGAGGTGAGTGTTGAACAGTGCTTAATTGATTTTGACCTAAAATTTTTATTTTTTGTGTGTGTGATTTTCTTGTGATTCTAGGCACCTTTTATGTTTAATGTCAAATTTTTAATACGGTTACATATAGACTACTATGCGAATTTAGAATAGACAGGGCTTTTTAATAAATAGAAAAGTGTACTAATGATTAAATAACGTAAGCAAACACTCACTCCACTAGCTTCAAACCAATAAAAAGGTTGAAGTTTATGAATAAAACTAGTAGCCATTTGCAATTGTAAGCTAAGTAGGGGTATTCACAACAAAATGTTTATCTTTGTAACAAATGGCTAGATGACATTGCAAATGAGGTAAAAAGGGTAACTGAGGTGAGAAACTAAGGGAAATTCATGACAAAATATTTTTCCTCGCATAAAAAGACACGATGAACAATAAAAATTACTCCAAATTTATAGATTGAGTTATAATTTTTACTAGTGATAATCTCCTCAAAAAAATTTTAATGATGAACTATGTGACCTTTCATACATGTTTGATATTGATCACTAAAGATTGCTCAGCCACTAACTGCATGGTAGTGTGGGTACTAATGCTTCATGTGTTACGTTCCTAATTTTTAATTAAATTTATCAAAGAATAACAATAACAATATCACCTCCAGTAACTAGGCAAGCGTGGTGATTCCTTGATCAATTCCATAAGAACTATTATTTTTATTGGTTGACTATATAAACTATCTAATGTAAAAAGATGCAATTAGATTATTTTGATAATATCAAAATTTTAATAAACAAATAAAATTTAATTGCTCAAACAATCTCGCAAAGATAACACTAATGATGAAGATAGGATTTAGGTGATTAATCCCTCTCTAATGTGTATGTATTCATCATTTATCTTTATTTAACTTAATTTCTTGATTTACTAGATTGTAGTTTCCCTAAGGTAAATCAAATTTTCTCTAAAGTTATGCAACACTGTTCAATTCAAAAAATTAGGCAAGATTTCTCTTTATCCCTCTCTATTGATTTAATGAATTACCTCACTCTATGCCCTTATTATTTTGGCTGAGCCAGACCTAACCCAAACCTCTTATGTAAGCCTATCTCTAGGTCTCTATGCAAGATGTATTGTTTATGGAGTGATTCTAAGGCATAAAATGATCAGATCCTTCGATCAAACATATACAACGGGCTCTTAATCAACTTTACACAAAATTATAGCATTGAAACGACATTTACATTCACATAACATTCTTCCACAAATTTTGTTTAAATTCGTAAACATTCCTAATATAAAATCTAGAAATTTAAGCGCAAATAAAGAACAAACAATAAATACATCATAAAGTTCATGAAAAAATTCAAATCTTAAAGAGAAATTTAGTTCCTAATTATAACTTGAATCATAAAAACAATCAACAAAGAGAAAGAGAAAGAGAAAGAAAGGCCCATGTTGTTTCAATCTTACTCCCTAACTCTCCAGTGATGGTTTATGTGAATTCCTTGTCCTCAATCTTCATTTTTTATGTTTATAATAATTTTTCTCATTCAAATTTGAGTCGAAATCACTTGGAGATGTCTTTGATCTCAAAACCCTTCTTTAATGGCTCCTTACGGTGTCTAGAGGCAAGAGAGATATAGAAAACTACCCTGGAAGGGTTATTTAAAATCCCTTTCACGTCAAACCCATGACCTAGACCGATAGATGTGGGTCTTGGCCATGATATCCATAGCCATGGTTTTTGGCCATGATATTACGCGTGGGTCTTGGCCCTGGGTGTTGCTCTTTTGACAACTTCTGTCTTCCTCACACTTTCCACTCTAAATTATTTTATACACCTCCAAATGCTATAAAAATTATTATGTGAGCTCCTAATATGATGAGCTTGCACCCCACAAAATTTCATATCTATCTAAGCTCTAGAAGTATGCATAATGTGTCCTCAAATTCACCTATACCAAAATCAGTTCTTGTTGGAGCTTATCTTGTTCTTGTCTTGATATATCCTTCATGGCTTATCATCTTGGCTTAAACATTGGTGTAGAACTTCATAACATGATGCTCTAAGTCTCAAATTAAATCCAAACCTTATTTAGTTCCAAAAGTCCCTAAAAAAGCTCAACAATTCCCATAAAACACAATAAATCATCCAGAATAACTTAAGTAGCATATTTATCATAAATAAACTGAATATGTAGCTAAATCATAGTAAAAGATACCTCAAACATTAAATAATCATTATAAAAACATGCCTAAAATATGTATAAATAAGGTTATATCAAGTATTAACAAAGTCTTTTTTTTTTAGTCAGGAAAAGGGGGGTGATTTGTAAACTACATCAAAAGCATTGATTGATCTTTTATTTGAGCTAGATTAATTCTTAAGTCTTTATTGATGATGTTTAATGGGGTTATAAGGCCATTACCTAAGGACAAGTGGTAGTTTAACTGTATGGGAATTTAATAGCTGATAGAAATGAATTTTATTATATCTTTGCATGTAAATTCATATAATTTCATTCATATTGTGTGTTTAAAAATACTTAAATTTTTTTATATTTTGTTTAATGAACATGTTATTCCCCTTCTGATAATTTTGCTCTTTTCAATTGTTTTTACCAGACAAATTATGTAAAGAGTAAAGCTTGCTCTTGTAAAAAAGCATCGACATTTTGAAGCTTTACATACATAATTAAGGTAGCTCATTGATGCCTTTATTTCTCCTTTAAAATGTAACGCTTGAAGCTTTAATAAGGCATTAAAAGATAGTTGAAAAAATAAGTCTAATGAAGCAAAAAAAATGAAATGGATATGATTACTTATAAGAAAAATATCCTTTTCTTACCCTAATTTCTCTTTTCTTCTTCTTTTTTTTTTTTTTTTTTTTTTGCTTTTTGGCCTAAATCATCTTTCTATCCTCTGTCTTCTTCTTTGACAAGGATTTCAATCTCCTCAAAGCTGCTCTTAAGCTCTTAGTATCATCTTAAATCTAAGCCTTATGCTTTTATCTTTCAATTTTAATTACATTCGTCCAAGTTTGCATTTAGGCATTTTTTAAGGTTTATAGAATTGGGTTTTTGGCTTCAATTGAGATATTAGCTTGAATTGGTTGTAGTTTCTTGCAATTAGCAACATAATTAGGGCTTTAGAACATCCAGCAACATTTATGCATGCTCAATTTTGATTTTTCCCAATTTCAATTTTTCAATTTTAGGGTTTTTTGATTTTCTGATTAAATTAGATTTTTTAAAATTAATTGTTAAAAAACTCAATTAAACGATTAATTAAGATTGTTATTCTATTAATTAAATTTATTTGTAAAAATTGTATTTTTCTAAATTTGTCATATTTTAATTTAGGGGTTATTTAATTTTTTAAGGTAAATTAAGTGATTGATCTTTCACATTTTCAATTAAGAAAACTATTTTAAGGTGTTGGTTTAATCAATATAATTTTTTGTATCAAATTTACAATTTTCCTCAATTTGGAAAAAATCTTTTGGAAATTTTTGATTTTTTAAAATTAAATTCCGTTTCTTTTTAGGAAATTAGATTTTTCAGAAATGTTCTTAAGTGGTTATTTGAGTTTGAAATTTTCAACTAAGCTTATAAAATTTTGTTTGAATAAGAATTTTTTATAATATCCCTTTCTTATAGGTTCACTATTTTTATTTAAATTTCTATTTGAGTCTTATTTGTTTCTTAAACAAAAATTACATGTCATTCATTCATATAGAAGCCTCTAAGTCTTAGAAGCCTTTGGTCATCTGTGTATGATTTTACTTTTTGGTTATGGTTTTAACTATAGATAAAGAGATTGCCCTTAGGCTTTATTTATTCTTAGAGCTTCATTAGGTATCCTTTGCTATTCTTAGAGTCTCTTATTCTTATCTTCCTTAAAATCCTAGTATGGTTAGGACTCGAGGTGCAAATACCTCTAAGAGTAAAAGACCTTCAGCTAGTTAAGAAAAATGACTATTTTTATGTTGATTTTGTGCAGTACCAAGCATATGCCTCTAGGAAACTCTCTAAGAATCGTGTGATCTAACCTAACTAATTAAATTCCTTTAAGGAAAATGGCTTAGTCTAGTTCTTTAATGATCAAGGTAGGGAATCTCTCCTTACCTTTTCTTCTAAAATTTATCCTAGTACTATTAAACTCTTATACTATAACCTTAAAAAGGTTAAGGTAAATGAAGAGTATATCCATTTTTCCAAAATAGAAAGTGTTTCTATTTGTCTCTCTCGAGATCTAATTAACACCATCTTAGGCATCCGTATTCCTCTTGTGTTTTTCCATTATGGATGTATGTCAAAACATAATGATGCCCCTGACTCCTTAGCAAAGAGAATCAAGACTATTTATGAATTAGATTGTTATATAGATAGCTTCATTATAACTCTTTAAATCGCTCCCAAGCCTCATATAGTGGCTCCCCCTCACTTTTTTGGAAGTTTGTGATCTCGTTTATGATCCTTGTAGTCTTGGTCAAAGGGAAGTACTTAGCAAGAAAAACTTGGGCTACCTACTCGCAAGTGGTGATCTGACCTGAGCTAAGAGAATTAAACCATGATTTTGATTAATCCTTCAAGGTAAAGGGAAACAACCTCAATGTCACTATGTCATCTGACATCCAATTGAATTGAAATGTATCATATATCTCCAGAAAATTAGCAAAATAGGCAGTGGAATCTTTATTAGTCATCCTATAAAACTATACAATATTCTAAAGTATGTTGAAGAGTGCCGGCTTGATCTCAAAGTAATTTGCTTATATAGCAGGCCTTACAACTCCTTACGAACTGAATCCTGGCCTCATAAAATCCATAAATGTCCTTTCTGCAACCCCTTGTTCTCCTTCTTCTGTCATATTCCTTTGTACAGTGTCTTGGGGCTTCACTCTTCTTAAATCTCTTCATGCTTTATTATATCTGATAACTCTTTGTCTCTCAATTAGGTGGACCTTTTAGTGCTCTTTGTGTTTATGCACCTGCAAGTACATAAGGAAAAGTATCAAAACTCTTAAATCAAAGTCACCTAAAACAAAACAAGATACTAAAAGAAAAATATCTGGAAACGATGACAAAAACATAGTGAGACACTTTATGTATGAAAATAAATGCTCATTAGCTTTAAGCTATATCGCAAGTGTCATACAATTTTAATATAACAATATCAATCGCACGAGGATTGTGGTTAGCCAACACTCAATTTAGGTTATACTTTGTTTAAGAAACTAAGTTCAAATGCTAAAAGTTATAAAATAAATTAAAATTAATCAATCAAACAAAGAACAACCAATTAGAAAAAGTGCAGTAATTTGATAGTGAAGGTTTTAGATTAAGACCCACTTTATCCCTCTTTTTCTTTCATCTCATCTTATTGATTCAATTATACTCGACCCAAGATTTTCTATTGCTTAATTACCCTCTCTCAAGGAACAATTATTTTTCCTTAGTTGAATTAAGATAGAATCAATTATGTTGCCCATCAACTTTCACAACCTTTCCTAACTGTTCAACTAGATGTTAAGCAATCCTATAGGTAATTTAAATAAATAGCCAAGATCTCTCTTCAACTACTTGTAAAACCTGAATATGTATAGGTCTATTGGGATCCAACTCTCATTAAACTACCCAATAAGAATGCCCAAGCTCACCCTCTCGATCTATTGTAAGGTATAAGCTCAATATATATCACAAACATTCATTTATTGAGTTAAAAAGCAAGAGTTTCACAAAATAGTTCAAGAATAACTCCTATAAAGTATTTAGCCACTCATAATCACAAATAATCCAACAAAATTAGTGATTCTCATGCTAGAAAAGTAATAAAGAGAAGAAAATAAAAACTAGATGAAGCTTTGAAGTCCTACTCTCTACTCTAAAGAAGATGGAAAAAAATGGATGCTGAAGTGTGTTCTTGTTTTCCTATGATGATGTTTTGCTTTCCTCTCTTGGAAGCCACCAAAAAAACCTTCACTTTGCCTCCTTTGGAAGCCCTCTAATGATTCTTGGAGGATCATAGGGTTTAGAGATCCTAATATATATCAAAAGTGGGGTCCACCAAATTAAAATGTGATGTTTAGGCTGTTCTAGGTGATTTTCGCATGTCACCCTTGTGTATAAACAAGAGGAATGATAAAAACTTTGGTTCCAGGATGATTCATGATCGTGCATGTGCATGATCGTTCACTGCTATTTGATAGCTTTCTGCTCCTATCACTCTTTTGGTCATAAATTCTTCTCCAAAACCTCTTATTGACTTGAAATTGTAATTGTGACCTCCTAACATGTTGATCTTGCTTCCTTGCAAATTTCATGTCCATCTGAGCTCTAAAATTTCATATAATGTATCTCAAATGGAAGATGTATCATATCTAATACTGACTTTCTGCTATCATCTAACTTTCTGTATCTCTACACTTTTGGTCATCACTCTTTCTCCTGAACTCCAATCCACTTGAAATTGTAACTGCACACTCTTCACATTTGATCTTGCACTCCTCTAAATTTCATGGCCATATAAGCTCTACAAGTCTTCCTAATAGATCATACAAGTCACTTGCAACACATCCACAGCTGAAATTATAATACCTACAAAATATGCCACCAAAGTGCATCAATTCATCCTTCAATTAAGCTCCAAATCTGCCCTCAAACACTAGATAATGTAAAGAAATAAGTAAACACCTCAAAGATCATGAAAATATGCAAAAAAATGAAAAAGATCAAATAAACTAAAGCTAAAACACACAAAGAAACACCTAAAACACCTAAAAACAACCTAGAAACATAACCCAAAAGCACACTTGTTAACTTCCCCACAATTAAACCTTTCCTCGTCCTCAAGAAAAATCAAACACAACCACAAAATCATATCAATAGGTCTTCAAAGAGATTAAGAGCATGTAATCATTAAAACTTTGGCCAATTGAATGTCAAGCTACTACACACATCATAACTAGTTTTCATTAGTGCACATAAAAAAAATCATCTTATGATACTATCATTCAAAGGTAAGAATAAACTCAAAATGGATTTTCCTCATGGGATTCACTCATTTCACTCAAGTGTTTAAGGGATAGTGTCTCTCTTAAAAATCCCTATTAGAACTCACATTACCATAGGCTTCCAAATACATCAATTCTCTTCCACATTGATTACATGCTAAAATAGATCTAAAGGACTTTGTTTAAGGTTGTAATGGGGCTAGGGTTAAGGTGATGATATTCATGGGCATTAAAGGCTATCCAAAAACGTGCTGATCTTTCTTAATAG